>VDFB02066924.1:312691-329376 GCA_007258455.2 Sequoia sempervirens
TGAGACTTTCTAAGTGGTTGATAGTTCGAAGTCTGTTGAAGAAGAAGTTGAGGTTTGCAAACGAGAAATAATAGTGCAACTTCTTGAAGTCGACTGGCAGCCCTGCAAAGTATTTTATTTATTTTTCTAAGTTAATTTGCTGATGGATGTTTATTGTTTTGCAGATGGCTGAGGCAAGAACAATTGGCAAGGACAACAATGGTGCATCCAGTCAAACTATAATAAAGAAGTTGAGCAAGTCTTTCTTTCCGGAGTCGAAGTTTACTTCGAAGTTGGGCAAGCTGGCGGATACAAACTTGGGCTCCGTCAACTTGGAGACTTTCAAGAATCGAATGCTGGGGATTGGTAATCATTGACCTTCGAACACTTCACACAACATCTTTCGAAGCGGATTATATGCAGCTGTTGGTTTCCCACTAGCCATTCAGTGTTCGGAGCTGATGATGGAGTGCGCCAATTTCTATGAGAAGAATCACAGGTCAATCATGTCACCAGATGGTCAAGTGCTCGCCAACCTCACTCCTGCTGCCATTGGTGAAGCTTTTGGAATCCCAGTGCATAGGAACATGATTTACAAATTGAGGGAGCGAGCTGAGCGAATGTATGCTTCTGCATTTGAGAGATGTACAGAGACAATCAATACTCGGATGGTAACCCCAAACCTTCTGCGTCTGCGAAGCTGCAGAACAAATCATAGCGAGATGACTTGGCTTGGGAGTATTGTGATCTTATCATGATGCTGAGTGAGTTGGAGGGCTGCCGCTGATGGATTTATTTTTTGAGCCATGGATGTTCTATTACATCAACCTCGTCTTTGGAAAGGAAGAGGAGAAGCGTCAGGTAGGCGAAATGATCGAGCTTGAGAAAAACGAAGACATTCTATATGGGCTCTTACATCATTTACATGCTCGCCCGTATGACGAAGTATAGAGGAATTTCATATAAGGAACCTGTTGGCTGTGGTTCTCATCAGTTTAAAATTCATGAGGCTTGTCCGCAGTTGCATTTGACAAGTACTACTCATTATAAGCGTGTCAATGACGCCTTCACCATGCACATCACAAGATTGCTTCAGGAGCGGATGCATCACAGGATCTCGAGAGAAGCCCAAGAATTGATTGAGAGGTATGGGTGCTGGTTTATACAATTTCCAAAGTTTTCTTACATAAGGCTGCAAGGATTTTCGTCATATCCATATAGATTGCCTAAGTACCCAACCAACAGAATATTGATGTTAGAGATATCTAGGCAATTGGTTGCCTACAATAAGATTCAGAAGAAAAAGAAGAAGGGAGGTGTTGACTTCCCAATTGTCATCGGCAATTCAGATGAAGTTTGTCCTTCATTATAGGCAGCTAGAGAAGCCGAGAGCGAGCTTCAGTTTTATCACTTTTCATATCACACTAGCCGACAGCACTATGATCCGCATAACAACATCAAATGGGTACTGTCAGAGGAATTTAAACATAAGGCAAACATTGAGGATTATTGGGATAATGCATCAGACGAAGCAGAAGTCAGGAAGAGGGTGTTCTTTAGGTTGCTAATAAACATGATCAGGGAGTGTGAAGTCATTCCGGTACCAGACCAGGTAAATGAGGACATGGACGTTGTCCATCCAGATTATGAAGCAGTGAGAGATACTCCACTTCCACTCTCGGATTGGGCAGAACCAAAGGTTGCTGACTTGGACATACTTTCCATTCTAGTCTTGACATTTACTAGGGCATGGGTTGACAGGTGTGTGAGAAGGTTGAAGAGTAGGTCGATTGCATTGACTTACAATTTGATGGGAGATCACAGGACACCTACCACCGGCAGGAAGAAACAAATCACATGAGGTCTTGAATCTAGAAGGAAAGAGCCAGCTCGGTAGGAGTCTATTCAGCCAAAACCTCCAAGAGTTGTAGTCGAATCACCCACGCCATTGGAGACACGTTCTCCAAGCATATAGGAGGTTTCTTTATTCGCTGATCAAAGAGATGCATTGAATCAGGTGCAAGCGGTACATTGAATCAGGTGCAAGCGGTACAGGAAAATAATCAGCCACCACGGAGAGAATCAGTTGGCCAGAGCGTCAACGCACCTGCTAGAGATGATCAGCAAGATGATGAGGGGACTACTACTGACCCTTAGTTTCAGCAAGAATTAGAGATGGCTTTGGAGGATGATGATATAGTTTTAGGAGATACTCAGCCGCTTGAGGCCGATGAGCCTCACCAAAATGATATAGAAGTTGAACAATTCCGTGAAGTAGAGGTACAAGAACAACAGCCATTTGATATACAATATACAGTACCTGATTGGCTCAGAGATAGGATGAGAAGAAGCCCCAGCGAAGAGATTGATCCAGCAGTTGAAATGGAAGAGTTTTTGAACAGGATCAACGCACCTACACAAAAGATGAGAGCACGAAAATTTTCAAAGATTTCGACTGTTGAGGATGGCTCCTGCACCCTTCACATGGCAGTGCCACAGGTTGATTGAGACCGAGATGAAGCAGTACCCGAAAACTATGTGGTCACAACTCTGGAGTTAGGACGCCCCATAGGTGCACAGATTGTAGAGGAATGTGATAACTCCTACCACGCCCTCAAGGACAAATTATTTAAAAAGGAAGGAAAGTACAAGAAGTTGAAAAGAGAGCATAAGGCTTTGATAGGATATGTGCAACAGTTGTCTCGTCCTCGTGGGCAGGAGATTCTAGCGATAGAACTTCCAGCTGACATACCTAGAGAGTCAATCAGTGGCTTGTTGGAGTTAGGGAAAATGGCACAAGAGGCAGATAAATGGGTCACGGGAGTTCGTGTTGAGATAGAGAAGTTCATGGAGGACCTTGCTCTTGCTTTTTAGCAGGCTTCTAGTATTTTGGCACGGATGGAGGCAGTTGATCAGGCCTGGGGTGATGCTTCTGTTTATCAGAGCAAAGTTATTCAGCGTCTTGAGGCGTTGAGACATGTTCCTTTGCGGTTGCTGATTGATGGAGGGGTCATTCAGGAGAATGACAGGTATGATTTTTCTAGATGGTATTCTTCAGCAATCACGGGACATGGTTTCTTCGACGCAGCATAGGCGGATTGAACTAGAGTACGGAAGGCTATGGCCAATATCATTGATGGAGTCCAAAATTTTTTCGAGGCTATATTTGCTAGGCGGTTGAATCCAGATGAGTTGACTGTTGATAATTTGAGGGGTAGGCTGGTGCCTTTCTTTTTAGAGGTGAAGACCTTCGTACAAGATGACTTTGAGAACACTTCTACTTTCTCTAGCTTGATCCAGAGCATGTAGGATTCCCTAGTCGCTTGGAGAAAATATTGTACGTGGCATGAATAGTCAGTCACGGTGTTAGAATTCCAGCTTGATTGCATTCCACCTATTTCAGTTCAGGAGGTTGAGGCCATACTTAGCAGATTCATTGAGTTTGCAGCTAGAGAGAAGGAGAATGGGAATGCACTACTGGACGATGATATTCTAGAGGACTGATTGTGGGCATTAATTGCCTTTACTATTTTGGGAGTGAGTGGGAATCTTTGATTCATTTCATGTACCACTCCCCATTCTGGCAGTTTTTAGGGTTAGGGTTGAGGTGGCTTAATCTTAGCCATTCTTTTGATTGTAACCCTAGCCGTCCTTTGGACTGGACTATCTATAAAAGGGGGAGTCCCCCTCATTTGTAATTCATTAGAATTAGAATTAGATTGGAGATCAAACTAGAGACTAGAGCAGAGTAGACATTTTGCTTGATAGTTTAGCATAGTTTGGAGGAGAAGGAAAGTTTTCCTTTTGAAAACTTTTGTAAGAGATTGTTGTGTAACACTTTCATAATAGATCTTTTCATTGATGGTGAAATTTGTCTTCATTGTGGATAGCTAGCAAGGTTTCTTCATCCCTTTGAATCCAAGTAGCGTAAAGGAGTTTAAGAGTAGCATTTTCATTTCATGCAAGGAGATAGTAGCTGTGGATGTGTGGCATCGATCAAGGCACTTCGTTTCATTCCATACCACTAGCGGCTTGCTGACGGCAAGTCTGCCTTGCGTGGTCTACTGGAGTATTTCATAAACTTAACTTCAGTTGTAGCTCTTGTCTTGGTATGTGTCGTTTTGACGGTATCTTGATGTTGGGTTGTGACTTGAAAATTACTCGCTATCCCTTTGAAGATTGCACCTACTTTGTGTAAGCTGTCCAACGTGAGGTGGAATAGAGTTTGGTTTAAGTTGTTAAGATTGATCCTATGTCCCACCTTAGAGTAGAATCTAGAATCTTCTTACCCTTACACTCATTTACTTTCCGTTCATCTTTGGTTAGTTTTAGGAAAACGTACTTATTGCTAAATCGTCCGCATTGCACAAATCCCTTCCAATCATCCATTTACTGTTAATTGCAAGTATCCTGAACAATTGTGTAAGTCCCTGTCATGTCCCCGTTTTAGCTGACACTGCTTGTCGAGGAGTGAGCCTATTATTTCGATCCTCGTAGGCTGACATATAGGTGCAGAGGATCATCAGAGGCAGTTGCTCAGTGTTTGGTAGCTCCAGTTTTGCAGTTGTGTCAGGTTGGGCCTTCGCAGAATCTTCCAGTGAGCATTTTCAGGAACTTTCTATTTTTAGAAAGTTAGGTCAGGCGGAAGCTGCTATTTCGGGCAGGGCACCTGGTTCAACCATTCAGCTCAGAATCGACCCAGTTCAGCAGTTTGATGATCTGACGGAGAAATAAGGAGTATTTAATGAATTATTAAATATTTAATAATTTGACTTTATATTAAAGTCACTTTATTGAAATATTTAAATATTTAATTAATTTGGCCTGTTATAAAGTATTTATTATACTTTATAATAAAGTATTTATTATACTTTATAATAAAGTATTGATTTTTGACTTAATGAATATTTATTATTCATTAAAATAAGACGCCAGTTAATTATTTAATATTTCTTCTAAGTATCAAAGGTGAAATAAATCATTTTATTTAAATGATGAATTAAAAAGGAGTTGGGTCGAATTTTTATGAAGGAGTATATATTTATCAGTCAAGGCAAAATCGAACTATTCTGATATTATTATTCGACTTTTGTCTTTTTGCTCTGAGCATTGGAGTTTGCAAACCCTAGGGTTTCTGGCAGACAGACGTTTTTGGAGAACGAAAACTCTTCAGAGATTAGGCAGACTGAGACTGTGAAATACCAGTTTAAGCTTGCATCTGGGTGACTTCATTCAGGAGTTACAGATTGGATTTATTGATAGATTCATCAGGGATTGACAGAGAATCAACATCTTGCAGTAGAGGCGACCTTCAGAGTTCACATCACAGAGATCTGGCATTCATTAAGGAAATCCGCACTTCATTTAATAGCTGCTGTCAGGCCGTACAGTTCTGTACCAGCCAGCCGTACTTTTCATTCCAAGAAGAAAACATCTTGAGTCTTTAGCATCTGACAGTTGTGTATTGGGCGCCTTGGTTTCCTGGACATTTCTGGAGATTTTGCACTGTTATCCGAGCTTGGAGGTTCATTCATTTATTCTGGCCGTACCTTCTTCCATTTGTTGCAGCCGCCATCCAGGTTCTTCAATAAGATTTCATGTATTTCATTTTTTATTCAGATTTCTATATTGTAAAAGCTCTAAGAAAATAATATAATGGTGCGCCCTTACTCTCTGGACATGTTTGAGCTTATTGCATGAAATTTGGAATTTATTTGAATTTATTAGCATTTATTGAGAAAATCGCAGCTTTTAGAATTTGTCTGAAAATCTTCAAAAACACAAAAAAACCAAAAATTGCAAAAACAACAAAATATCAGTTAGGGTTTGGAACAGAGAACCATCAGGGTTCTGACAGTCCCCTCGTGAAAACAGCAATTCACATCAAACCAACTGAGGGTAGTCCAAGTATTTCGGAACCTTGGAGTTGAACGTGCGAACTTTCTCGCAATCTTAGCGCACGGAATACTTTGATCAAGAGAGAATGGAGTAGCCTTCGGACAACTTCGTTCTCTTGATTGGTGTGGTCACAAAAATCACATCAACAAGACCAATGAGGAGATTGCTCTTGGAGGAGTCATGATGGCTTGCATATCTTGAAGGAGTATTCTCATTCCCCACTCTTGGTCTACTCAGCAGTTTATCGATTGAGAGAGGTGTATGTAGGAGGATTATCTATATGTACATGATGTGAAGAGGTGCTCTCTTTGGTCTTGGTTCTCTTCTTGGATGTTCGGTTTCACATTACGTTGGTATGAGGTTGTTCTTTATCTCTTTCCTTTGTTGGGTGTGTAAAGAACTTGGGAGAGCTGTGAAGACTTGTGGTGAGAGCTGTTCTTACAGGTTTCGCGTATCATTGTGGATGGTTCCTTGAAACTACATGTTTACACTCTCTATGTTATGTTGTTGGTAGACTTGGTATGCCTTGATCTTTTCAGATTTATTACCCATGCAGTGGGATTTCCTAGGTGTGTTTTGTCTTCTTCGACTGGTTGGCACATGGAGCTTGTTTTTGCGGTTGATGGGTTGGCTGTCCTGCTGGCATGAGTTTACTGATGTTGATACCTTGGAGGTATGTGTGATTGGATGGATTAGCACTTGTTGTGGGTGCTATTTTCAGTCATGTGGTTGATTAGTTGGATGGGGGCAGTTAGTTTTTTGGTTGTTGTTCTAGTTGATGTTCGATCTTGTTTCTAGAGGATGACTTCACAGTTGTGTTCATGTTGAGGGCTTTGAAGTTGATATTGCTTTTGTATAGTGTGTGAGGATAGTGGAGTGGTGGTAGTGTTGAAGCCCTTGCCGTCTTTTGGATTTGATGCTTGTGTTCTTAAGACTGGTGCTATACGGCTTGGCTCGTTCCTTTTCCTGTGGTGGATGGCTGGAAGTATGGCCTGAGTTGGTGGACATCTTGGATGTCGTTGCAAGTGTCTTGGTTGGAGCACAAAAGCATTGTTTAAGATTTTTGAGTTTTCTTTGGAAGGAGCTAGTAAGTTCTTCGTCAAGTGAGAGAATGTTGAGAAATGTGACTCAAATTTATTGGCTTGAATGACTTCCTGGAGTAGTTGTGTTTTCCTCCTTCATCAGCCTAAGTTAGGTCGCTGGTTTTCAAGTTTTTCTAACTGAAGTTGCGGGGTTCTAAAGTTTCATAACCTCCTGATTTAGTGACTGTGAAGCGAAAGAGCAATCCCTTGTCGGCGTGTCGCGGGTTTTGCGAACTTCACAACCTCCAACTTGAGGTTCGAAAGTTTGGGTTTTGAGTTATAGAGCGATCCCTTTGTTGTCAGCGTGTCGCGGGGTTTTGCGAACTTCTTAACCTCCGACTTGAGGTTTGGAAGTTCGGGTTTTGAGTGACAGGGCGATCCCTTTATCGGTGAGTCGTGGGTTTTGGGAACTTCACAACTTTTGACAAGAGGTTTTGAAGTTTGGTTTTTCAGCAATATAGTGACTTTGATGCTGATGGATGTGGGACCCGATAGGATGGTGGATCGTGATGAATGCCGACAGGTGGCGATGACATGGAGGACAGATGGCATGTGGACCCATGTGCTCGGTGAACATTGGTGAGACGGTAATGAATGTCTCTTCGACTAGGCGACATGGTGTTAGGTGGATAACCCTAAGTTCGATGATGGAGATTTGTTCGACAGCTTATTTGACGGCCAGAATTGGATGCTGGATGATGGCATGTGGCTCGAGGTGTAACCCTATAGGGGTGTAGTAGTTGAAGAGTCGACAAAGAGCGGCGGTTACAGGAGGGACTGGCCAAGAGGCCCGTGATTGAGCCGTGAGGTTGTGTAGCCAAAAGTGATGTCTCTCGTTGTGTGAGATCAAAGTAGGGTTATATTGCCGGATACTCTCCAGAATGAAACAAGATGTTAATCTCCTATAAAGGTCGTGAGCCTGATATTGTATTGTAACTGTATTTTGTTGCTGAATAATACAATGGTGATTTGGGCTTTTGGAGTGTTGGGTTTTTTACTCATAAGGGTTTTCCCCGTGCATATTTGTGTGTTCATGTCTTTTGTTTCATCTTTCATGGTTGTTGGTTCTGTTTGCTGAATCTGTTAATGGTGTTGTTGAAACTGGTTGTTTTTGCATGAGTTTCTCTCAAAAGGATTAATGTGGGAAATGAACTATGTCTGATTCTGCTTTATGGCATAGTAGTACGTGTCTTTGAGGCAATCTAACGGAATAAAATTACTGAAGGCACTACTGTTCTTGGATGTTCCTTTCTAAAATGTGACCAATATTTTCCCTAAAATAATAAATATTTTGTTGTACCCAAACCAAATTTTTTGCTTCATCAAGGCATTTTGTGTAAAAGAGTCTAAACCTTGCTAAAATGATGTCAAATACAGTTTTTGGGCAATATCAAGCATGGAGTTTTGTCAATCAAAGGCAGTATCCATTGATCAGAACCTGAATTAGAGACTCAGAATGAAGCATTTCACGGTGGAGGAGCATTTCACGACAAAGATTATACTTTTGAATGGTCATTTCAATGACCAAGATGAAGATTTCAATGGTTAATTTATGAAGATTTCTGAAGGAAAAGCAAAATTGCACCCCTGTAGGCCAGGGGTGCCCTTCTTTTTGAAGGCCTAGATTTTTTGGCATATGCTCATGAATACAGTCAAACTTTTTAGGATTACTCCAGTTATCTAATGAGCTATCCTGCGAGGCTATCCGAGACTTGTAACTCTGGTAATTGGCGACAGAAGTTGAAGATTCCAAAGGTTACAAATTGCAAAAGCCTGTCATTTTCCAGCTTTTGCGCCCCTGTAGCTCAAGGGCACACCTCTTTAAGGGAGGTTAAATCTTGTTATTTCTGATTGTTGATGCATCTGATCTCTTCACGACTAGTCTGCCTATCCGACGAGCTATTGAATGTAGTCATCTGAGTCCCAGAGCTCCGGTAGTCGACGTCAAAAGATGAGATTGCAAAGAGACCTCATATCACAAAACTTCTTCAAATGATGAAATTGCGCCCCTGTAGCTTAGGGGTGCCCTTCAAATTGACCTCTGAGATGATTGAAATTGCTGATGAGGTCTTCCTGACATCTGTGCTACTCTAGTCCGGCTTCGCGATGTACCAACCTACCTGTCAATCCAATATTTTGAGAGGTCGTGGCAGAGATTCTACTAGGCACGTAATTTAGCGGGCGGAGAAACATGTAAATTTCATTGTACTTCTATAGGCCAGGGATGCCTAGCCTTTAGGCCTATCAGATGGAATTGTTTGCTTTCGAAGTCTTCAAGGAAATTGTGCGCAATTACTCCAGCTATCCAACGAGCCTAGCCGTTAGCCTCCGGGATTTGGCAAACGCTCGTACGTGCGAGGTCTTTGCAAAATACTGAAAAATGGCCAAGTCTGGTCATCTATTCCATCTTGGGAAAGACACCTATATTTTTGAGGTCTTAGAAGTAGTTTTCTCTTTTCGTCACCTCTAGAGACATCTCTTCTCAATGCTCCTAGCTATGCAGAGAGGCTGTCGGTGCATGAATCGGAGCATTCCAGCTCTCGGTGTCAGAGGACAAAGTAGGGTACTTGGATGAAAGTTCAACTTTTGTGAAAACAGTCCCAGTGTGCCTGAAGCCCAGGCGCACCTTTGTTTTTCAGGTCCCCATCATAGCTTTCGGATGTCTTATATACAGTCGTTGGATGCAGAATTCTTCTAGTCACACAATGAATCTATCCTTCAATCCGCACGATTCACCGACCATCATCTATGGCCGAACAAAGCATGAAATGGCAAAATAGAGAAAATGGCCAAGTTTGGTCATCTATTCCATCTTGGGAAAGGCCCCTTTCTCTTTGAGGTCTTAGAAGCAGTTTTCCTGCTTCGTCACCTCCAGAGACATCTCTTGTAGGTCCTGTTGATGTGGTTTTTGTGACCATACCAAAAGGCAGAACAAAATAGTTTTGGGGCTACTCCCTTCTCTCTTGATCAAAGTATTCCATGCGCTAAGATTGCGAGAAAGTTTGCATGTTCAACTCCAAGGTTCCTTAAGTGCGAATAGACCCAGTTTGGTTGATGTGTATTGCTGTGTTCGTACGAGGGGACTTACGTAATTGTTCAGATTTCTTGCAGTCAGCAGCTAACGTAGGATTTTGAAAGGGAATTCTCACGTGTATGATTTGGCAATGTGGTTCCTTTCCTAAAACCAATCAGAAATGTACGGAAAGTAAAAGGGGAAAGGGCCTAAGAAATTTATACTCTATTCTAAATGCAAGATGTGTGGGGCTTCGTTTCAATAGACTTCAACCGGATTTCACCTAGCCTCCGTCGGACAGCCTCAGTAAAATCGGTGCAATCTTCAAAGGGGATAGCAAAGGTATTCAAGTTATAGTTTAACATACATACACCATCAGAACAACGCATATAAGTATGTAAACCACAACCGAAGTTAAACACAAGATAATGTCCAGTTGACCACACAAGGCGGACTTATCATCAACAAGCCGCTAGTGGTATGGAATAAAGCGAAGCTATCTCAATAAAACACCACACACCAAAGTAAGCTACTTGCATGAATTTAAGCTACTTGGATACGAAAGGAAGAAGAAACCTTGCTAGCATTTCATGACAAGACGAATTCCATCATCAATGAAAAGATCTATTATCATAAAATGTGTTACACAACAATCTCCTCAAAAGTTTTCAAAGGGAAAACTTTCTTTCTTCTCCAAATGATGCAAAATGCTCTACAATGCTACACTATCTAGCTCTAAAGCTCTCTCAATGTCTACTCTGATTCTAACTGATCTAATCTTCTAATCTAATGCCTTACAAATGAGGGGGACTCCCCCTTTTATAGCTAGCCAAGTCCCAAAGGACGGCTAGGGTTACAATCAATAGAGGGCCAATCGCGCCACCTCAGCCTAACCCAAAAGCTGCAATAAGGAGTGGTACATTAAATGAATCAAGATTCCACCACTCCCAAAAATAGAAAAATGCAATAAATGCTCCATCTGCCTTCTAGGAAGATCTTCGCCCAAGAGTGTGTTCCCACTGGTCTTCTTCTCCGACTCGCCAACCCAACCGCTAAGTACTACCAACCTCATGAACTCGAAGAAGTGAACACAATCCAATCAAACTCTAACACTGGCAGGATCAATGCCTGCCTCGTATAAGACTTTCCAAGCAGCCATGAGTCCTGCTGTTCTGGATCAAAGTGGAGAATGTAGCAGTATTTTCAAAGTCATCCTATACAAAGGTCTTAATATCTGCGAAGAAAGGCACCAGCAAACCCCTCAAATTATCAAAACTTATCTCATTTGGATTCAGCCGCCTAGCAAATATGGCCTCAAAGGTGTTCTCAACTCCATCTATGATGTTGGCCATAGCCCTGTGTATCCCGGGTTGAACTGGGCCTGCATGCATCAAGAAGCGCACGCCCAAAGGATAGCCAAGAATACCACCGAGAAGTCATATCGGGTCATTCGCCTGGTCGACACCTCCATCGATCAAAGAATCGCACGGCACATGCCTCAACACCTCAAGACGCCGGATCACCTTACTCTGATAGATGGAAGCATCGCCCCAGGCATGATCCACTGCATCAATCCGTGTCAAAATAGTAGAGGCCTGCTGAAAGGCAGAGGCTAGGTCCTCCATAAATTTCTCCGTCTCGACACGAACTCCTGTGACCCATTTATCTGCCTGCCATCCTCCCCAACTCTACTAAGCCGCTGATCGACTCTCTAGGAATCTCTGCTGGAGGCTCTATCACTGGTACATCCTGCCCTCGAGAACGAGACAACTGCTGAACATACCCAATTAACGCCTTGTGTTCTCGTTTCAACCTCTTGTATTTTCCTTCTTTCTTGAATAATCTATCCTTGAGGGCAAGGAAGGAGTTATCACACTCCTCAACAATCTGAGCACCAGTAGGGCGTCCCAAATCCAGAGTGGTGACCACATAATTTTCAGGAGCTGCTTCATTCCGGTCACACTCGACTCGTGGGACAGCAACGTGAAGAGTACGAGAGCCATCCTCATCAGTGGAGATCTTCGAAAACTTTCTTGCCTTCTTCTTCGGTGGAGGAGCACTGATCCGGTTCAAAAATTCTTCCATCTCAACTACTGGATCAATCTCTTCACTCGGGCTTCTTCTCATTCTATCTCTAAGCCACCTGCACCCTTATAGTATCAAGGGCCGCTGCCTCGTGCCTCCTCGACTTCTAACCCGCTCAACTTCTTCTCCATTCCGGGCGAGGGCTCATCGTCCTCAAGGGTCGAAAGTGTCACCCGCGACACTATATCATCGCTATCGCCATCATTCATGGTCACTTCTAACTCCTCACGAAACCGAGGGTCAAGACAATCCCCATCATCCCGGCCGATCATCCTAACAGTGCACGCTACACTCGCCAATTGACTCCCCTCCGTGGAGGTCAATATCACCGCACTCCTAAGACCATTCACTACAATTCTCTGATCAGCAAACAAAGACACCTCCTGTATGCTTGGAGAACGTGTCTCCAAAGGTACAGCCACCGTGACTCGTGGAGGTTCTGGCTGAACTATTTCTTTCTTTCTGGACTCTGGACCTCGTGTAATCTGTTTCTTCCTTCCTGTGGTGGGCGTCCTGTGATCTCCCATCAAGTTGTAAGTCAAGGCAATTGACCTACTCTTCAGTCTGTTCACCCGTCACTATCAACCCATGCCCTGGTGAATGTCATAACTGGGATAGAAAGAGTATCTAAGTCTGCAACCTCGGGTTCTGACCAGTCTACAGGCGGAAGTGGAGTATCCCGAATAGCTGCATAATCTGGATGAACAACATCCATATCCTCATTAACCTGGTCCGGAACTGGAACTACCTCACACTCCCTGATCAGAGTAATCGGCAACCGAGAGAACATTCTCTTCCTTACTTCAATTTCATCAACTGCATCAGCCCAATAATCTTCTATGGTGGCCTTATGTTTGAACTCCTCCGACATAACCCAATTGATGTTATGGTGTGGGTCGTAGTGCTGTCGGCTTGTATGATATGAGAAGTGATAAAACTGAAGCTCACTCGCCTTCCCTAGCGTCTGTATCGGCGATTACACCTCATCCGAAAGTTGCCCATCACAATCGGAAACCCCTATCCCCCTTTCTTCTTCCGATTTGCCGTTGCAAGAACCTGCCTAGACATCTCTAGTGCATTATTATTTTATCTCAAGGTACTCTAGGCGCCCTATATGGGCATGACGAGAAACCCTGGCAAACCTAATGCAAGGAAAAATCTCGGAACTCAAGCAAACCAAGCACCCATACCTGACCAGCTCTGGGCATCTCTAGAGATTCTGATAACCTCCCAAGCAGCCTCTGATGCATATGGTGAAATGAATCGCTGACACGCTTTGTAGTGGGCTGTGCTTGACAGCAACCGTGTACACGCCCCCATGGATTTTGAACTGGTGGGAGCCACAACCGACGGGTTCTTTGTAAGAAATCCCTCTGTACCTCGTCATTCGTGCCAACATGTAGACAAGATAGGAGCTCATGTAAAACGTTTTAGTCCTCAGGCTCAGGAGCTGCTCATGTATATTATCGCTGATCATCTCAGCCCAATTGACATAATCCTTTCCTTCTAATACCAGGTTGATGTAATAAAACATCCAAGGCTCGAAATGTAGGATCGTAAGGAATCACCAACCCTTTCTCAAAGAACATGATAAGATCACAATATTCCCCTGCCTGTGTCCCCTCTCGCTATGATCCTGCTTCGCAATCCCCGCATTTGAGATGTTTTGGAGTGTCTATCCAGTTGAGTGTTAATTGTATCCATGCACCGCTCAAAAGTAGGCGCCAAGACCGCCCGTCAAGCCCCAGAGACTTGTAAATCATGTCTCGTAACGGGATCCCAAAAGCTTCACTAATGGCCGAGGGAGGTGATTGCGTTAATTTGGCCATCTCGTGACATGATCGACCGTGTCTTTCCGTAGCGCTTGATGACTCCATTATAAGTCAGCACCGAATGGTCATGAAACTAGCAGTTGCATATATAGTCCACTTCGGACGATGTTGTGCGAAGTGACCGAAGCCCGATGACTTCCAATCCCGAACAGCCTGTTCTTGAAGGTCTCCAAATTGACCGAGCCCAGGTTAGTATCCGTCAACTTGCCCAGCTTTGAAATGAACTTCGACTCCGGCATGAATGTTTTGCTGAGCTTCTTGATCGTAGCCTGTCTGGAGGCACCATTGTCCTTTCCGGTTGTTCTCGCTTCAGCCATCTGCAAGATAACAAACGTTCATCAGCAATTAAATTTAATAAAATAAGGCATGATATAGGGGCTGCAGTCGACTTTAGAAGCTGCAATGACTTTCGTGTTTGCAAACCTCAGCTTCTTCTCTTGAATATATTCGAATTCCGACACTTAGAACAGATTTCTAAGTGGACTTTGATGACTTCACTTCACAATCAGCAATCAGCAACTTCAACTATTTCGTACTTTTGAGTTCTCAGCAACTTATTTCAAGGCGTCTTTCTTTAACTTGCAACTTCAACTTACTCAATCAATTTTCAGTCACTAGCAAAGTCGTACCTCCTTCAAGCTTTCAACAACTTCCTCCAATCAGCAAGGGGCGTCCTCTTTACTTCAGCAAACACCTCTCAGCAACTCAAGGCGTACCTCCCTTTTGCTTCAAATTTGATTAACTCTTAAGTGCGCCTCTTCAGCAAATGCAACTCCTCAGCAAAATTCGAATTTCAAACTCTTCAAGCAACAATTCACTGCAACACTTCACTCTCAGAGCAAGTTCGACTTCTCCAGTTGTGAAAACAAGTGAAAAACATCTTCATTTTATAGCCGAAACTCGAATTCTAGAATAAGTTAATTTTAGCCAGTGCCATTAAACTCCACTACTCCACTGCAAGAATTCGAATTTTCCCTCTCTGGTGTTTCTGACACTTGTCTCCAGCCGTCGGGAATATTATTCTTCTAGAAACTTGACTTTGACTGGCGTTCTGGATTTTGCTTTCGAAAATTTAATTTAATTCATCTTTTTTACTCACCAGCCGGAGCTCTGTCACTTGAATTCGAAATTTTAACTTCATCATCTGCTCTGGAAAATTCATCCTCGAAGAGTTTAATCAAAATTATCTAGGCAACTCCCTTCAGATTCATCGTTCGAAGAAAATTCACTTTGAAAACTCATTTTATTCATGTTTGCCTTAGAAAATTTAAAATTTTCCCTTAGGAAAATTCACAATTCGAGTACCGATTAAATTCTTCACTGAAAAGGTGTTGGCGAAGCTCAGAAGACTTGGAAATCCATCTATCATCACGAATGTTCAGTACCCAGAAGCAAATTTTCTTCAGAATGCTCTGAATTCATGGGTACCCAACGAACGGGTTCATTTAATTTTTCGAATTTGAACCTTAGAAAAATATTATTTCCATTATTTAAATTTGTTCTTCGCCTGTGATCACTCTGTGTTGCTCTGATTTCTTGAAAAATTCGAATCACCTTGCAATATTATCCATCTCTGATTTTATCACTGAGAAAAGTTGCTCGTGCTCCGGAAAATTTTATCATCTGAGTTCCAAGCATATTTTCCAAGGAAAATAAATTTGCCTTAGAAAATATTTTAAAATCATCTTGAAAATTTTTATTTCACTCCACACTTAGGAAATATTCCAACGCCTTAGAGGAGTCCTCCAACACTTAGAAAATATTTTATTTTTACCCAAGGCGCCTAGCACTTGCCATTTCATTCTCAGCGCCTTGAAATGCCTTTGAAAAATTTTCCAACACCTTATAACTCCCATCAACCTTTGGCGTCTAGCACACTTGAGAGGAAATTAAAAAAAATCACGCCCAACATTCACCTTGGGCGCATTCTTGATGTGGAGGAGGATAACGCCTCACTTTACCTTGAATTCACCACGCCTAGATAACATTTTTACCTTACTTACCACCCTTATTCACCATTTACCATTCAAACTTGGGCGCATTTGAGCATGTCCACTGGATGACCTTTCAACTTCACTTTTTTGTCTTGACATGCACTAGTTTGGGCGCATTTTGCCTATGGAGGAGGACGAGATTCTTTGACCTTGTTGACTTTCTCTCCCCTTGAGCGCATTTTGATGTGTGTGAAGGATGAACTTTTCCAACGCCTCAAGAGTGACTCTTCAGCTTCCAAATTTCGTCTTCACATGCACAAGTTTGGGCGCATTTCACCCCTGCTACAGGATAAGCTTGCATTTTGGGCGCATTTTGCTCTTGCTGGTGGATGAAAACGTTGGACTTTGCTTTGACCACCTTGTCTTTTGGGCGCATTTCACCCCTGCTACAGGATGGGCGCATTTTGGAGGGTGAGGCGGATTTCCATGCCTTAGAAACTTTTTCAACTTTTCCCTCTTTCTTTTTGGGCGCATTTCCTCATACCTGCAGGATAAAAAAATGTTGACTTTTGTTTGACTTTCCTGCCTTGGGCGCATTTTGCCCTGTGTGAAGGATGAACTCACATTTTCAAAAATTTTCTACACCTCTAGCTGAGATGGGCGCATTTCCCTATGCCTGCTGGACGAGACTCCAGACTTAGACGAATTTTTATCATCCTCGCCAGCTTACGTGCCCTGCTATTTATAGTAAGTTCTCTGAATTTGGACTTCTGAAGCTCGGAATGGCCTGAAATTTTAAACATAGCATCCTCATGCCTTTATCAACTTGTCGGCATTGCCACTTTTGATCACCCTGCTATTT
>VDFB02066925.1:0-16934 GCA_007258455.2 Sequoia sempervirens
CATATAATTTTTTTTTTAAGTAGGAGCACATTAAAACCACCATTTTAGATTGTATATGGAAATGGTCCAAGAATTTTTTTCAGAATTCAATAACATCAATAAGGGGAAGAAGAGAAGTGAAGATATAGAATATCTTATAGAACAAGTAAAGAATCTATAAAAGGAGGTCAGGAAGCATCTTACAAAGATGAATAATTAGTATGAGAAAACAAATAAAAGGAGATTTAAATAATTCAAAGTTAGAGAAGATGTTATGACCACCTTAGAAAGAGAAGGTTCCCTATATGAACATTTAATAAGTTAAATATAAATAAATTTGAACCTTGTATGATTTTGAAGAAGCACAAGTCAGGGAATTCCTATGAAGTGGATTTTCCAAGAGGAATTAATATTTCACCCATTTTCATTATTTTTCATTTATAGAATATCATGAAGGAAATATATATGGAAATGTAGAAGGGAAATGACATATCCCATCGCCTATTTCATAGACAAAATAAATAGAGGATATCTTAGATAGCCATGTGTGAAGGAGAAGAATAAATAGGTAGTATGAAGAATAGTTGGTCAAATGGCAAGGAAGGCCTATTTAAGATTCATTGTGGTTATCTAAAGAAAAGGTTGACCATCTTAGTCTTCCTTAAACATTAGAGATGTGAGAATATCACTTTTCAAATTACCTTAGGTGTTTGATGTAGAAGCATTCAAAAGTGTAAGAGGGATCTATTATCAAATTATATATATATATAGTTGTCATTTGAGCATGCATGGACTTGAAATTTTCCCCAAATCTTTAGAATTAAAAATTGCATAGTGTGGGTGAGTTTTAAGTCGGGATCAGGCATATATGTGAATATATTAAAGATTTAAGTTTTAAAAAATATTAAAAAATTCATTAAAAATGATTTTTGAGGCTTTAAATGATATTTCAATGAGGCCTTAGAAATTGGAAAAATCAAAGAAATAAAATCTCAAGGATGTAGATTTGTTCAAGAACTACAATTTAAAATAAATAGGCTCAATCAGATGCCTAGATCAAAAGTTATGAATACCTTTTTGGTGTTGGGAGCCACAAATTTCAAAAATATGTGTGCAGGTGTCAAAATTAATTAATGGAATATTTTTGAAATTTTCCAAAGTGGTCAAAAGAGAAGGGAAAGTGATACGACTTATTCGATATTTCATCCTTTTTTGAATTCCATATTTACTATTTAATAATCAATGTTTACTCTCAATAAAAGAATACATATTTTCATGGGTGAATCTTTGTTGTTAGTGTGTTTTTTCAGGCTAACCCCTATAAAGAAGTAAAATTGATAGTTTCACAACTTCATCACTTGAAACAATTACCTTTCACCTTTTTCAAAATTGGGACCCATTTTATTTAGCATTTTATCTTTTAAAAAATAGTACTATGATAAAATTGTGTCAATTTTGGCATTGATCTAAGGAGCATAGAGGTAACATATTTCCGAAATTATAAATAAATTTAAATCCTTCTCTCATAGTCCTTAAAAATATATAAAACTATTGGACCCACCAACTTGGTTCATGCATCAAAAATTATCCAATAATGTAAAAGCTTCAATTTGTTAGACTAAATTTTTTGAGAATTTGTGCCAACTATTAGATATTCCTTAATTTAACTTATGTGTCTATTCTTATAGTTTCTTCTTTGTAACTATATCATCATAGGGCCCACTTGAGCTATTGTGTCAACCTTCAACCAATTGCATGACAAAAAGAATAGGTTAGACTATCAACTCCTTCTAGTTGTGCCTACCATTCATCTATAAATAATTAATAACATGGATATAAGCTAATGTTATACCTCAAATAACATATCATGCTTCAAAAAATAACCCACAAAATTCCTTAAAAATTCCATCATTTTATAAATATGATGTAGATACCATGAAATTTATACAAAAATATATCTTTGAATTGAACTAGTTAAAATATCAACCTACGAGGGAAAATGGAGTCAAATTTTATAAATATACTATGCATTCACATTCTTAGTATGAGCATGATAGATGAGATTTGTAGCTCAACAAATCATCCTCTAATCTTCACATCCAATTTTAACTACTATAGAATTAAATCTAGTACACATTCACAATATCTATATCCATACCATCTCTCTAGTGACAGAAACAGTATCTATATACTTACTAGTTGTGAGAACCCCAATCCTAATACCTACAAAATAATGAGAAAAAACACATTAAGTTAGATATTACAAGCATGAACAAGGATTCCCCATGAAATCCATTTACAAAACTCAAATTAAAAAAGAAAACAATGAAGAAAACAATGAAACAAGAAAAAATATAGATTCAATCCTAATTAGAATAGCAAATATATGATCCCATGGGGGAATTGGTTCCAATTTGATGTGAAAATTGGCCATTTCCCAATTCCTAAGATGCCACTTGTCAACCTATGAGTGGATGGAGGATGTGCAAGTTTTGAGGATTGTGCCAATAAATGAATATTTTTGAATATCAAATTTGTTGAAATGACTTGCAAGAGGGAAGGGAAAATGCAATAAATGCCACTTGGCTCAAGGTAAAAGACATGTAAGATGGAGTTATTGCCTTGTTGGATGTACATGTTTACTTTGAATTTTTGAATCCAAACTTGGAAAATATTCCAAAAGATGCCTTGTGAGAAAAATAGAGATTTAATAAATGAATTAAATCTATTTTCATGTGCAACTTGCAAAATCTAGAGGATTTGATGGATTAAATTAGATTAATCATGGATTAGATTAATTTAAAAAAGATTAACTAATTTAACCATTTTGACTTAGATTTTAGGATTTAAATAACTCAAAATGAGAAAAGAATGATTTAGACTTAGTTAAATAAATAATTTTGATTTATTTAACCAAAAGGGGGTGATGTTAGATTAAATTAGATAAATGTTTGATTTATTTAATTTAATTAGATGAACCTTAGAGATTTAATCAAATAATATGGATTATTTAATTAAATAAAGATAGGAAGATGAAGCATTAGCCTAATTACGAGACAATGATTTAATTAAATTGATGGATTTATTTTAATTAAAAGGCAATTATGATGGCTTAATCAAATAAGGCTAGTATTTGATCAAATGGATCCAAACAAAGGGATAATTGGGATGAAGCTGATGTTAGTAGATCAAGATCGAGTGTATGTACATTTTATGTGTCTACATTTTGCCCCTCTTTGAAGCAGTGCACTTGTTGCGTTGGTTCAAAGAATAACCTTGCCATGATCAAAGGTCAAAAATTCTCTTATTTTTTTGGATGCCCCACTACTGCCCCAACGAATGAAGAATTACACCAGTATATTGCCCTCTCAAGAGATCGGGTGAAGAGGTTTGATTTGAGGGTCGATCTCTTGACAAAGAGTTCAAGATGTCAGTTCAACTCAAATATTTGATGTGTAGACAATCATCCCAGTCGATACCATGGAAGTAGCCTAAATTTTATTTTGATATATTACACCCACTTGATCCTAATCTATACCATGACAGTTACATTAATGATGATGAGATGATTATGATGTTTATATGTAATGGATCATATGATGATGCATGGATGATTATGAAAATAGATGATAAATGTATGGTTTATGAGATGTTTAGAATAACTAATCTATATTATGCAATGATGGGGGTGAATGCATGTGGTATGATTAATGTTTTCTATATGGTATGATATTCATTATGCAGTATGATGACGGTTTGTGGATGCAAGATAGATGCAATGGTGATGATTTATGATTAACTATCATGGTACCATGTTAGCACAAAAAGGAAGAGATAGAAGAAAATAAGAGATTCCAATAACACATGAGATGATGATGATGATGATTACTTGCTGAGGAATTGGGATTTTTAAAGGGCCAAATTTTCTTATGTTTGGTAACACACATGGTACAATGCATCAAGGTATAGCAAACTAGGATGGTGTGGTACCTAGTGTGATGGACTTTGACTCGACAAAAAGATAGGAGTATTCTTGTTCACCTTGACATCTGAAACTTTGCTGGGATGTACCTAACAAAGCAAATTATTAGCCAAGTTATATTGCAAGAACACTTAACAAACACAACAAATAAAGATAATGATGCGTTGCCCCATTCCTATCTCTCTAAATCCCTTCATTAGGGGACATCATTAGAAGGTCTTTGGAATAAAGCACAATAAAGATAAATCAAAGAAAATATCAAATTACACAAATAAGCCAATGTCTTCATACCCAACCCGATAGAAGGTGTGTTTTGATAAGATAAAAATCCAAGATGATATCCAAAATGATGCCCATTGTTGGAACAATATATCCTAGGACATGCATTGTATGGGATGATGATGGTTTGATAAGTTGATTGATAGGCTATTGATATAAGGTTGATTGACATGTTTGAAAATGATCAAGAGTTTTATTTTAGGTTTAAAGGTTTGTTGCTTTGATTTTGATTTTACAATTGAAGCTTGATTTTCTTGATTGTTGTTGTAGTGCCCATGCGCAACCCTAGGGGAAGTTGCAAACTACAACCAATTTCACTACAATTTTTTTTTTTTAAATTACAATTACATGTATGATAACAACACAACGCCAACAATCCCCTAAGGTTGCGAGACAAAGATTAAATAATTCACAGTTTAAAACAACATGCATGAAATGAAACGTAACAACATTCACGTAAACTAATTAAAGCACATACATACCATACATGAGATTTCCATTTAGACCATGAGATCCTTCATGGTTCCAAGACAAAAGTTATAAAATTACATTTACATCTCTCATTCTCGGAATGAGGTAAATCAATGACATAATTGTTTATTACAATTTCCACCTCGATAAAATGAGGGGTAAATAAAATACAAAGGCACTAGCATAAATGAAACCAAGGTAGCAACTGGAATCCCACGAGCTCTCCAACACGAAAGTCTCACCCACAAAAGATAATGCCAACACAACAGAGTATGGTGCACGTTCCACCCAACCATGTGATACCCGAAGGCTCACCCCCCGTGCTAGGAGATAGTAGCAAGGGTTTCAGGGCATAACCAACAACCTCTATACATAGACAACATGACTCAACCGGGAAAGGATACGAACATGACATCACATGACATAAAGGTAACAATGCTTCCAGATTCTAAATACATGAACACATCACGAATACAAACATAATGCTGACTTAAGAGAAGTGTCATCACAATGTCGCATGGGATATCCTGGCAAGTCTTCCTAGGTCCCGACCCCCATCTCGGGATATCCTGGTAACCTCTAACGACTCCCGACCCCACATGCAAACCAATGCGGAATCAGTTATCTTTCGAAGGGACAAGATAATGATCTTGCCATTCCAGGCCTTCTCGTCTCATCCCAAGCCTATGCAAGCACTTGCGTCCATGAGCGAGGCAAAATTAATCTTTTTAAATGTTGGTACCACCTATGCTAATTAATTGGTTTAAGTTATCACTGAATTAACCAACTTACATTGAGATCTCCTGGCACCACTTTGTGTGCCGGCCCTCAATGCAAGCCACTTCTCTAAGACAGCACGTGGAACTATGCCACCACCAAAGGGTACTCAAGTGCAACCTAGGGATAATGAATCCCTAACATGACACAAGTCGACCTATCCCCTCCAAGATAACCGGGTTTGACTGGACACATTGAATGCACTACCCAAGGTAAACTAGGGTTGACCAATATAACAACAACCCAAAACTCATAAAATAAAGTCCTATCTGGAAGACTTACATAACACTGACTAGATTGTCCCACACCAAGAAGAAGCATCATAAGCAATATAAAGCAAACTACTTTAGGATTTCGTAAATCCGATTCACTCAACGCCTTGGTGCATTACTCAAATTAATTAAAATCAATTCTGGTACAATTACATGAGTGATCTAATGTATTGCAATTATTTCCGTAATCTACGCTTGATCATTAAATCATAATGCAAAATTCTCATAATGATAATAACTCCATATACATTGCCAAGAATAACTTGATGATAATACACAATTATCATTTTAAAAAGAAAGAAAGCATATATATAAATTGCATATACTCGACGTATATATAATACTATGCATTATATATATAATTAACACTTAACTTTTTACTTTAATATTAAAATATTCTGAAATAAACCATATTGCATTATTTCATTATTTAAAATATAATAAAAATATATTTCAATATATATATATATATATATATAAATTATATATATATATAACTCATATATATTAAATATTAATTATATATTTAAATAATAAATAATTATTATAAAAAAACATTGAGAGTCACGGATATTCATATATATATATTAAATATGATATATATATATATAATATATATTATATATAATATAATATAATATATATATATTATATTTAATATAATATATATAATAAAATAAAGAAATGATATATATAAAAAAACAAAGAAAGGGCGAGGTTTTATAAACTAAACACCCTTGAGCCCATATGATGGAGGCAGGTCTCCCTCTGATGAAGTAGCCTCCCAGTAGCTAGAAATGGCTACCCGGGGAAGGCCATTTGCCTTCAGCAGCAGCCTCCAATGGGGCCCGGCCCGATGGAGCAGCGGCCATTGGAAAACAAGCGTGGGGTTTCATCCCTACAAGCTTGGCCTGTAAAAACAATGCGAACTGCAGGTTTCAACCACAGGGCAGTAATCAGTAAAAAAATTAAAATTTATTTTACCAGGACTAAAATTTAATAACATTGTATTATATATACAGTATATATACATATATGTATATACCTCAATAATATACATATATGCATATACTTATAAAGGCATATATATACCTGCAGTCATACTTCACTTGGTAGCAAAAATGTCTTGATTTCAATACAGTTAGAGATTTGAGATATTTGAATTCTCATAGAAACATCACAATTTAACACAGAATTTAAAATTTCACCCAAATGGAGAATAAAAATTTCTCAACAAAACCCATTTGAAATATCCAATCTGTTTCAAATTTCTCAATGATGGATTGAATAAAATTTCTAGTTCATCTTGTTTTCTCCAAAAAAATTGTTTTTTGCAAAACCCTTCTATTCAAGTTGAATGGAGATTCCAATCATGGTTTAAAATCTAAAGTTTGAATTTTCCAAAACTAAATTTGAGCCATTTCCAAACAAGATTGTTGAAATAAAATTTGCATAGAGAAGGGAAAATAAGGAACCTTTTGTTTTCTCCAAGTTTTTGTAGAGTCCTTTAATGGAGGTTGTGCTCCTTCAAATCTTCTCCTCCACCAATCTTTTACAATCCTTCTTCAACAATTTCTCCAAAATCTTTCCAAGTTTTTTTTCTTGCTCTCTCTCAAATTACCAAATTCTAAAAAAAGATGAATTCAAAAAGGAATGCATTTTTCATATGGCCTCCCCAAAAAAAATCATCAAACCCTGAATTTGGTACCCACCAAAGAAGTTATTGCAATTTTAGATATTTTGGATATTTCATTTTTTTTTGAAATTAATAAAACATCATTTTCCTTTTCAAATGCCTATTACTCATTTAAATTCAAATTCTATTTATCACACCATGCTAACTAATTCATTTTATTTCACAAAGTTGAATCCAACTATTACATTTAAAATAAATCATTTTTAAATTTTATTTTCCTACATGAGGAAAGCAATACAACTTCTAATGTATATATATATATATATTTGTCTCATTATTTAATAATGCTAACACAATTGGACTAATTTACTTAATCCACAATAAACCTAATTCACGGTTAGATTATTCATCAATTGCATTAAATCAACTAATAAATCAATGAGCACTCTATTATGAATTTTTTGGCAATAAAATTAAATAAAGCAACACCATTTCACTAGGAAATTTAAATCATGCAAGCAAGGAGAGACAAGGTGACACAACAAATAGCTTATCCCAACTGACAACCCGTTGACCCACTATGGCTAGGGTGATGTCACGACACAGAAACCCAAGCTACTATCTCCCAATCATTTCCATTGAACAAGGGACATGCTCAGACCTGCGAAATCAGGTGGAGTCAATGTCTTGTACCTGCATCTTGCACACAACATGAGTGTCGAACATGCATACATATATATAAACATCAAAACACACCGTAAAGAGGAAATCGCGGAATCGTAGGGCACTCGCATGCGAGTGATGTGATCCCGTCCCCTTCACCAATACAATATTGCTAACTGACATCTCTAATCATTAATTGCAAAATCAAAACATAAAGCATCAATAATTCGCATACATGATAATTTAATCCACAACATAAAATAATAACATCATCTGATAAAAGTACCATCACATCAAAACATAATGTTTACATCGCTTAATAATTAGTGATCAAAAGTAACCAAGTTTATAACCAACGTGCTAACAAGGAAAAATATACATGTAACGAACAATGTTCGATCAAAAGAACAAAATGGAGGGAATTATTCTGATTGTGATTGTTTCTATTTGTTTTACTTAAAGGGTGAGTGTGATGATTGATTTAATATGGATGATTGATTATGGTGGTGAAAAGTGAAATGGGATGGATGGGGAAATTTTTAGGTTTTGAATGTTTTTTATCTTTTTAAAAATGTTTTGGGAATATTTTAGGTTTTTGATTTTTACGCAGCTATTTTTTGGATTTTTTTATTTTTTGATGTTTTTGGATTTTGTGTCTCGAGGGCTAATCAAAGACTAGCCTTGCCTACGTTTAAGCTCAAAGATGATGTAGTTCTAATGACATGTTTTTGATTTGTTTTTTCTAACTTTTTGAGTGTTTTTGGATTTTGATGATTTGGATATGTGATGATATCAGTGCCCTATTTGGGATTTTGTTGAAAACCAAGATAGGGTTGATTGATCAAATTGATGGATTGATGATGATAACATTGTTGAGGATGCACAACAATGCAAGGATAGTGTTAAGCAACACAAGGATTGGGATGGATATCCCAAGATGATGACGGATTAATGATGATAACATTGTTGAGGATACACAACAATGCAAAGATAGTGTTAAGCAACACAAGGATTAGGATGGATATCCCAAGATGATGGATTGATTGGATTTGATCGATCAAGATTGATGAAGCTTGATTTGTAACAAAAGTTGTTTGAATGATTTGATGTGATGTTGAAGTACAACTTAGATGCAACTGATAGTGATTACTTGGCTTGATGTTCAATGAAAGATGAAGCTTGATAACAAATGTCTTCTAGTTAAAATATGCCATGGGCTAGTGATTTGGATTTTTTCTCACAAGTGGTTTGACCAATTTGATTTCACATTTTCCAATGTTCAGATCACCACATAATTTGGAGGATATAGATCAATATTTATTCCTGAAGCGAGATCTAAATATCTGCCCCCAGTGTCTAGCAATGTATGGAATGCGATGGGTGAATACTTAGATAAGTGTATGGATGGATGGATATGGTAAGCACACAAAGGATGCCATGGATTATCTTGCAATAAGATATGGTGTTCAGATAAAGAATTCTCATTTGGATAACACTTCATAGCTTAGATAACCTTGAATAGGATAGGATCAGTGAAAATGACCCATGTCAAGATGTTTACTATAAGCCAGTGTAAAGTGTGCACCAAAATTTTTCAAGATCAAGATAATTTGGACTATAGATGTAGATGGATAAAGATGGATTGGATAAATGGTTCATGGATGAAATGGATTTATTATGGCTAAGACAGATGGAATGATGGCTTTATTATGGATGGGATGAGATGCTTTCACTTGAACTAGTGCACGTAGATGCTCAATTCACATGACTTACACATTTTGCAGGAGTTTTTCATCATGAGTACCTACTGAATTTCCACGAAGTGGTTTTCACTAGAGGATGATTTTTTTTACTATTTTTTCAATCCTTTCCTAGAATTTTTGGATTTTCATACTTTTTATTTTATTTTACGAAAGATTTTAAGCTCATCTTTGAATCACAAGGTGTTGTTGATGTAGGTGCCCTATCATAATTTTCCATCAATATCCTGCTTGAAGAAGATGCTTTGCTAAGATACATGCACTTGAATGCAACTTTTTGGATTCTTGATCTGCTTTATTGATATCGGGGTTAACTTTGTCTCTATGTGTACATTGCAATAGAGTGCCTTCAGAATATTTATGATGGTCATTGCCAATACATGGTCAATTTGAGAATTGGATATCATGCGTGGAAGCGTGGATGGAGTGTGTTTAGGGATAAGAGATGGATTGGTTGATAGTTTGGAACCTTTGACTCTCCAAACTTGGGAAGGTGAGCAATGATGGGTGGATACGAAAGTGTGTGTGGAATTAGGACCAACTGCTTGATATACTTTGTATGTCACTTGAGAAGCCTTCTTTTTCTTTTTTGGAAATCTTTGATGGATACTTTTCCCTTTTTTATTTTGCCCCATAGTTTCTTTGACTAATGGAGTTTGATAGGGATAATCTTTCTTTGTATTCTTTGGTATCCATGTGTATTTGATTTTTCCACTATACTTTTCAGCTCCTTTTTCTTTGATAATGTTCTTTGTACTTTGATTCAAATCTTTCTTTTGATGTTGGTCAGAATTTATGGATGGGATGATGGGTGGATGAAGATTCATGATGTGGCTAGTTGTAGTATTGGCATTGGTTTCATCATAAGGATTCTTCGTGCTTCCTATGTTGACGTTTACTTGAGATAAATTTTCCCCCAGTATTGTGGAAGTAGTACCTTCATGCTTTGATTCTGCTTGTTCTGAGAGCTCTTGTTTAGAATGCATTCTCTGATAAATGACCACTGCAGATGATGTTATTTTGATTGGAAGCTCTGCTGATTCTGAAATATCCTATTCTATTTGACTGGTTTCCTTGAGTGGATAATGTTGGATATCTTCATACATGATTTCCTTAGTTTGAATTTGGGATATATTTGATTCTGATGTTGACAACTTAGTTTGAATGTAGGAATTGATAACTTGCTCTTTTTGTGTAATAATTTTAGGAGTAAAGGAATCCTGTTCTGAATGAAGATCATCTACGTGTCCATCCATCAAAAGCATATTATGGGTAGATGGAGTATGTTCTATGTGGATATGATCATCATTTGTGACATCTTTTATAGATAGGAGAGTGTCTATTAGATCATTGTAGTATCTTGGAGATACGAATTCTTGATCTTGATTAATTTTGGGATTGTTTTTGACACACTTTGGATCAGTTTCTTGACATGGGCCAATTTCAAAGGATGGATTGCTTTTAAAGGGTTCTTGGATGTCCTCATTAGACATGGGGAGTGGTTCAATATCTTCTTGATATTTGAGTGGACTTGGATCAAGTGTCGAGTTGAGGATTCCTTCAGTATCTATAATCATGAGGTCAAAGGGGGTCAACATGTCTTGGAAAGGACCATTGCTAGACCTTGGTGAAATATTTTGATCATGCTTTGGAATAAATTCTTGAGATATGTCCTCTAACTCATAAGGAAATGTAGAGACATTTTCAATATGATCATTGGTCGATGGATCATAGATTATGTCCATGGGATCAAATAATTCTAACACTCCTTGAAATAGATCACTAGAAAGTGGCTCTTGATGTATGGTGAGTTGATCATTAGATGGGGTGGAAACATCTTCAAGGTGCTCATTGATGGAGAGATCTTGATCATTGGTTTCAATAATTAAGGTGGAGGGATTTTTAATTTCTTCAACCATAGGGTCAAATGATGTTGAAATTTCTTGAATTGGATCATTTTCAGATATTGTTGAGGGATTCTTATCATGATCAAAAAGTAACTCTTGATGTATGCTGATTTGATCGTCAGATGAGGTGGAAACATCTTCAAGGTGCTCATTGATGAATAGATCTTGATCATTGTCCCCAATAGTGATTACCTTTTGATCGATGAGATCTTGGATGAGACTTTTGAGTTGAATACAACTTGATGTTGTGTGTCCCTTTGTTTTGTGGAAATCACAATGGTGCTCCTCGTTATACCCTGGTAGTTTAACTAGGGGTTCTTGGTAGTTCCTGTAGATGGGGAGCTTGATGATATTTTCTTGTTCCAATTGTTGCAAGACTGATTCGATTGGTCTCCCAAGGGGTGTGTATTTTTTTTTGTTGCTTTGTGATATTTGTACTTGACCTTATGGTGATTGATTTTGGAGATGTGGTGATTGATCTTTGAAATGTGGCGATTGATCTTCGAGATGCGGTAATTGGGTTGTTGTTGATCTTGATCTTGACATCTAACCTCTTGACATTGGAGATTTTGTTCTTGATGTGGTTGTGAACATAACTCAACACTTTTATGGCATGGTTCAACCAACGGAAGAGTGTACTGATTTTGGAGTGAAGATATCTCTTGGCTCAATAATTCAATTAGCTTGGCATGTGAAGCAAGTTCTTCTAGAAAAATTTGATCTTTATTTTGAATTTTACTCTCTTGATTTGGCTTTTGGTGAAAGCAAATTTGGGATGTACACTTCTGGTGTTTGCATGGGATCATGGACAAATCGATTTTGGACAATGTTCTGACTTGGGATGATGTTCAAATTTGGCATTATGGGTTGAAATTGAACATTGTGGGTGTTGGGAATCACATTGCCTTGATTTAGGTAACTTTGATTTTGCATGGTGTTACTTTGACTTGGAGTCGTTAACATCTTGTTTGAACTTTAAACAATATTCATATGATTTGCAAACATATCCATCCCAAAGTTTACCAAGTTTGGATTCAAAATGTTCATGTTTTGTAAAGTTGTACTTGGTAAATTCACATTTGGCATGTAGGGATTTGATGGGATGATGCCAATCGTTTGAAGGCTCATGAATTGAGTGTTTGGTTGATAGATTTGTAGGTTTGGACTTGGATTTAAATCTACCATCGGAAAAGGTGTTCCAAGATTTAGATTGGGTATACTCACATTTGTTGTACAATTGAGGTTTGTAGGAGATAACAATCCCATGTATGAATTGTATAAATGTGAGTTTTGAAAATCAATTGGAATTGTAAGGCTTTGATAATTTGGTTGGTTTAGACCGCTTATAATGTATGGATCAAGTTTATATTCCATGTTCTTCTTGTATTTTGAATTTCTTGCAAAAGTGGCCTCTAAGGTTTTTAGGACCAATGATGAGATGAAGGATGAAAGAGGTGAATGATATGGGTGTTGTTTTACTTAGGAACTTTGGATCAATGCTAGACTTTAGGATTTTATTTTGATTGGATTTGATTGGATAATGAAATTTTAAACCCTAAGATGTTGGATGTGATCTTTAGGATAAACTTGTTCAAAGGTGTGCTAATTTAACTAGAGGTATGAGAAAGGATGCATTCCCATACTCCTAATTAAACAAGGTGATTTTGATTTGGTTTAAGGATGTACCCAAGTCTAGATAATGATGTTTCCAAAGATACAAATTGGCTTGTGGGATGGGATGATAAATGTTTGAAATGGATGAAGTGTTTGATTTTGATCCTAAATGAACCTAAGAAGAATTTGTTTACAAGGCCAAGGTTTTGAAGAACATGTTTTTCCCTTCAAACCAAAAGATCAATGTTTACTCAAAATACCATAAGATAAAAGATGCACAATCACATGTGTGGGATTCAATTGATTCCATCTTGATTAGTGAATTGCTATTACCACAAACACTTTCTTGATTAGATTTTCAAAATAAACGTCCAATGTTCTAAATTCTTTTCATCCCACAAAGTGCTATGTGGAATTCAAGGAAATCAAGGCAATGGTTACCAAATGTTGACCTTGGTAGAAGAAAATTAAGATGTCAACCCAATTACTTAGAAACTTATAAGGACATAATCCCCAAAGTAAGCAATAGTTCTTGGGTTTTCTCAAAGCTATTTGATCTAACTAAGGGGTTTGAAATTTTGATGATGATGTTAAGTGTTTGTCTCCAAATGTTTTTGAACAAGCAAATTGTTTTGACTCACAAGAAATATAACATCCTAGTTCAATTGGTACATTTTTCTTGGTGGGCTTGCCTCATGCCCTTCATAGTAGAAAAGATGATTTTATATTCAACCAACGAAAAAACATAAAGGTATGTTAATAATGAAGTATTAACCTCTATATTTTAACCAAGATCGGAGATGGAAAGTAACTTCTTGGAATCTAAGTTCCAATGCACCACTTTGGTAAACTCGTTGGATGGACTGGTTGGTTACTACAAACAAGGGTTTTAGTTCAAACCCTGGCATTCGTGGAGATTGATCATATACAACAACTATATCCTTTTCGGATCCATCTCGCCGAGCCAACCACTTGATAATCGCATTTCATTCCAATACCCACCATTTATATCCCATTTGGAAATACTTTGGCTTTAGGAGTAAGCTACTTCATTTGAGTCATTCCCCTGGGTGAGTACTTTTTCCCCAAGGTAGGCCCTCTAAGATAAACAAAAGCGAATAAACTTATTCATAGTTTAATCAACCTTCATTTAGAAACAAAGGGAGAACACATGCAATAAGTTCATTCACACTCGCACAAGATTTTGTTCAATTTTAAACCCAAAATGAAGTGTGGAGGTGATTGCTTTGTCTCAACCTAAAATCACAAAAAAGGCCTTTTGATTCTCAAGATCACTTCTGCGTGCCGGAAAAGTTAGGCCGCGATGACAAGTCCTTTCTAAAGGATGTTGGTTTATGCTTTCATCACAAAAGACAAAAAAATCTTTTAGCATAAACACCGTGATTTTCTTCACTCCTAAATTTTTTGTTAAAAATTAGAAATTTTTCATATTTGAGATAACAATTTGAAGCACTTACACATAGAATATAAAAATGCTATATGAATATGAAACATTGGATTTTGTCCCTAGTTTCTAAACATATAATTTATTCTAATGTGAAGATAATAAAACTTGGCTTTTTATAAGATATAGGAAAGTGGCCTTTTTAAAAAGTATGTTAAAGGCCAAAACATGCATGTATTCAACCAACAAAATAAGTAGAAATGAAAATATTTTCAGAATCCTTTTAGAAAAAGATGTATTTATGCTAAAGTTTGGTTTTAAAAAAATGTGATTTTTTATTGAATATTTTTTTAACCTAATTTTTATACTAGCACTAAGGTGTTTTCTTAAAACCCCTTGCGTATGGACAACATAATATGGCTTAAAATAATGATAGCATGAATTTTCTATCATGTACATAATGATTTCTAGATTGGTCAAACATAACGAATTTTTTAAAAATAAAGTAATTAAAAAATAGCAATATATGTCATTTCGAGTTTATTGAGTTTTTTATTTAAAAAATAATTAATAAATGGAAATATATGTTGCACTTAAAAATTACAAATTTAAAAATTAGGGATTGTAATCTATAATGAGATTTAATTTTGTCTAAAAATCTTAAAAATATTAGCCATATTTCCAAACTCAATTCGTTCCAAAAAAAATTTAAAATAATTAATAAATAGAAAATATTGTTCAAAACTAAAAAAGGATGTTCATTTTTATTGTCTTTTACAATCATTGAGTTTATCTAAATACTTTTATTTTTTATTTGTTTGTTATCACTTGTTCATTGTTTATCAATATTTTATCTACTCGTGTCAAGTTTGTAAGTTCTAGTGGTTGTGGCCAAAGATTCATATTTTTTATTTCCTTTCTCTTATCAGCATCTAGTGCATGAAAGCGCTTAAAATAATCAATACCTTCATACCATATATACAAATATGTAGTGCCCCTTCATTCTCACTTGGGATGTGTAGGTAGTCTAACTAAGGATTTTGAAGAGGAAGATGGAACAAGGACTTCTGATGGTACTCTTGTGGGTATGAGGTACATTGTGTTGCTTTGATGCAAATATTTAATTAGGTAGCTTAACTTACTTGTTGCTTATGATACTTCTTATATGACATTGAGGTTATGATGATACATTTTGGTTGAATTTAACTGGGTATGTTTATATCTAGATGTAGTATTATGCTATTATGCAATAGACTAGTAATTATTTCTTGATGATATGATGTGATCATTTTAGTTTAACAGTCTTACTTTATACTTGATGTTGTTATTATAGCTTTGGTGAGGAGAGAGTGTAGCACCACTCGTTTGCGAGTGCCCTGCTACATTGTGATTCCTTCTCACGATGTGATGCATTTGTTTATATATATGTTGTACACAACCTTGTTTATATGCAGGAATTGCAAGAATAAAGTCTCGATTCCACCTGGTTTGGCAGGACAGGGCGAGCATTAAATTATCCCAACGGGTATGATGTTGAAACAAAGATGACAAGAAGGTCTCCCCGTCCCAAGTCCGTTAACCCATCATGCATCTAGTGGTATTGTGTGTCCTTGACTTTAGTTATTTTGGTATTATGTGATAGTTGTCTATCGTGAGTTGTATTTGTGTTATTTATTTAATGTTTCCGTTGTTATGCATTTAAGTGGATTAATAGTATATTATTTAATTTAAATAATTAAATAATTAAAATAAGTGTTATTAGTTAGTTATTAGAAATATCTTTATTAAAATTTAAAAGTGTTAAACTAAAAGTTATGTAACTAATTAAAGATAAATAAATTAATTGTGTAAATAACATTATTTATAATTTTAAAACTTGGCATTTTTGATAATTTAATGTAAATAGTAAGTTGAGGATAAATAATAGAATAAAGGATTTAAATAATTAATAATGTGTCAACTATGATTGAAATTAATAAAATAGAAATTTAAAACTTAAAGATTTCATTTAGAAAAGAAAAAAATAAAGAAAAGAAGAAAAAGAACAATGCATTTCTAGTTTATTTTTGAAAATTTGAGAGAGAATGGAAAATTGTTATTTTATTCTAATTTTTGGGTTTTCAAAAAAAGAATATTGGGATTAATGGGAAAGAGAAAAAAATTGGTTTTGTTTTGTTTTTCACGAGAAT
>VDFB02066925.1:21358-33238 GCA_007258455.2 Sequoia sempervirens
TCTCACTCCCTTTTTGCAAATGATACTCTTCTTTTTGGACAAGCTTCTATAGAGGAAGCAAGAGTAATCAAAACAGTTCTTTAAAATTATTGTTTAGCATCGAACCAGTCCTTCAATGCTGAGAAATCAAAAAAAATCTTAGTTAATGTGAACCCCTTGGTTAAAGCTAAGATTTTAAAATTTTGGGGTTTCCAAAGTGGTACACTACCCAACAAATATTTAGGAATGCCCAACTTCTTAGGTAAAGAAAAGGATAATTTTTTGGATAATATTGTTTCTTCCACCTCCAACCAAATTATTTTTTGGAAATACAAATGCCTTTCATTTGCAGGAAAGTTGATATTACTAAAGGATTACCTTCATTATTTACCTATTTATTTAATGTCGGTCTTGAAAATTCCATATGAGAAAGGACTAGCTCTAAAAAAATTCATAAATTTCCTTTGGGAAGAAAATGTCACACAAAAAAAGAAACTCCCCTTAGTGGCTTGGGATAATGTTTGCAAGTTGAAAGCATCAGGGGGTGTAGGCATGAGAGATATTTTCTTACAAAATAAAGCCCTTGGTGCCAAATTGGTTTGGCAGTTGTACTTCAATTCAGATAAAAAATGATGCCAAACCATGAGGCACAAATATTTGCACTCCACGGAAAAGGAAAGGATCTTCACCCAAAGGAACCTCCCAACTGGGTCAAAATTTTATAATTTTATATGTGCTTGCAGGCATGTCATTCTTCCTCACCTTTCTTGGTTAGTTATTAATGGTGAGAAGGCTCTTTTTTGGGATGATGCATGGAATGGATATCAACCCAGGAGAGCTTAAACATCTTGGAGACTACTCCCAACTAGAGACTTCTTTGAAAAATCTTTGGGGAAATAAAGTGAAAGATTATTTTATCATTGATAAGGAGGATCCTTTACATTCTTTCAAATGGAAAGAATTCAATTTCCTTCCAGTACCTTCTCACATGAAGGAATCTCTTAAAGTTGAACTCTTAAAAAGGAAATTTATCTTTTCAGAAAAACCTGATGAAATAATGTGGACAAGATCCAAATTAGGAAATTATACTATTAAAGATAGCTATAATTCTTTGGTATAAAATGATGTCCTTCCTTCTTGGCCATTTCACCTTTGTTGGGGTCCTAATTCACTTCCAAAAGCAAGTACCTTTAGCTAGTTGGCAATCAAGGATAAAATACTTTTGAGCATGAGACTTAATAGATTGGAATAGTTCCTCTTTTCCCCTATGTGATGTGTGGTAAGGCACTAGAATCTATTGATCATCTAATTATTAATTGCACTTTTACATATGAATTTTGGAAATGGTTTAATGAATAGATTGGGTTGGCACTCTCCTTTACAAAATATGATCTTCTACCACTTTCAGAGTTCTAGATTATATTCAACCTCTAAGTTTTCCTGTCTTTGAGAGATCTCTCCCTCAATCCTCATTTGGAACATATGGCTTGAAAGGAATAGGTGGATATTTAAAAAGGAACAACTTTCTGTGGGAAAAATCATCCAAAAATTTGAAATTTCCATTGCTGAAACAATAATGTCAAGCCTATATAAGAATGCATCTACTAATAACTAATTCTCCTCCTGGGATTCTTTTATCCTTAGAAATTGGTCTCTCATCCCTAGTGTCATAATGAATAAAAATCCTCATTTGGATAGATATGTTATCAATTGGATACCACTACCCAAGGATTACATTAAACTTAATTTTGATGGAGCCTCTAGAGGAAATCTTGGAAAATCTGGGGCTGCCTTAGTCCTAAGAGATTATCAAGGTAATTTCATTGGAGTAATTTGCTCGAGTCTTCCAGATGGAACTAATAATATTTTAGAACTTAATGCCCTGATTTTGGGTCTGAAAGTAGCAATTGATCTATCCATTTGCTATATTCAAATTGAAGGAGACTCCATGATTGCAGTGTCAACAGTTTTGAAGGGTTACTCAGATACTTGGCATTTGAATTATCTTGTTTCTCATATTTGTCATCTTTTGAACAAATTTTATTCTTATGAATTAATGCATTGCTACAAGGAAGCTAATAAACAAGAAAATCAACTTGCAATTAAAGCCATTGATCAGAATATGCATTTAAAAGTTCTTTCATATCAAGAATATTTGAATTTGGTGAATTCATAATGCTAAATATTGTTCTATTGACTCCTAGTTGTATGATCATGCCCCAAATTTTATACATTTATCTTGGTTCTTGGCCTAAATTAATGATCTTATTTGGTCAGGTATGAATATGGATCAACTCTTATATGTCTCGATATATTGGTATGTATTCATAATTGTGGTTCAAACTTGATATTGTGGCCTAAAAGCCGCATAGGTGGCAATACTATCCTAATCACAATGTTGAGGCCTTAAAAGATGTACACTTAACTATAATGATGACATGACTTCTTTGACTTGCATATGTGGAAATCTTACCTCTATTAATATGATATCTCTTGTGGGCCCCTCCTCCATACTAATTGCATTTAAGGATTTATTCCCTTTTTTTGGTTAGTATGTGGGAGCTTTGGAAACGTTGTTTAAATTTCATTATTCTTGGGAATAATGCACACTAATGGTCATTCTTCATTCCCAAGATCAATACTTTGTGTTTAACGGACCTTTACTTGTCTCCAAATTGGGGAAACATTCCCATTTGTTTGGGGCAAGTATTCCATATATAGCAACATTACCAAATTTGAAATCTGCAGAGATATTTTATTTGAAATTTAATTTAATGATTCACATCTACTACCACTTTTTTGGTACTTGTGACCTGTGCAAATGTCCCCCTCACATGTTATTTTCTCATGAAATTTGGGAATGTTTGGGTGTACGTGGGCCACCAATTATTATTGGGCTCATGCACTTAGCAGAACTGATGATCCTCATATCTTATCATTAATTCAAATTTGTAGTATCCTAGTACAATGAGATCACCAAAGATCAAAATTGAGACAAATGGAATGGATCTATCATTTTATTTATCAGCATAATGAAGTTGGCATTCTTTGTTATTTGTGCATCACCTTTTGGTGCAATAAAATTATAATGGCATTTAATTCCTTACTTGCATCGTATGACTTCCAATGTACAATGATGTTATTAAGAGGTTATCTCTAGTTATTTTTCTTTGCATCTTTCTTGTTTCTTGTTGAAGACACAATGTAGATCTTTTATGGAGATCTTCAACAATATCCAGGAGACTATTTTAGTTAAATGTGATTTTTTGATTATTGTAATCCAAGTGATCTGTCATTTGTGAGGAAGCTTCATTTGGAGGTTAGAGGGTCGGGTTGTTCTACAAGTAATGGCTCTCATCAGGTCAAGAAGAAGGTTAATGAGGAGGGTAGATAGAGACCTCCCCCACAAGGAGTTTTGAAGATAAATACTAATGGTTCTTCTAGGGGGAATCCTAGGTATGGTGGGATTGGTGGTATTGGCAAAGATAGTAATGGAGGTGTGGTATTTTTCTTTTCTATTTATAAGGGTCACCATTCTAATAATCTCATGGAGGCTCTGGCTATTTTTCATGCTATTTAAAGAGGTTGTTCTCTGGGATCGAAGAGGATTATTTGTGAATCCAATTCATAGATTTTTGTTGATTTGCTAAATGAGCATAGATTTGATGGTGTTAATTGGAAATTGGTTGTGGTGATCAAACAAATTGTGAATATGTGCAATTCTTTTGAATTTATTTCCTTCTATCATATTCCTAGGGAATGGAATAGAGTGGTTGATCTTCTAGTGAAGTGGGCTTCTGAGCACGTGGAGAGGTGGTTTATGAATATTAGGGACTTCTATCCTCAAAACTCTTTGTGTCCCTAAATAAGATAATCATGGAATACCTTCATATGTAATTGGTTCCTTGGTTGGGTTCCTTTGGGGAATTTTGTTGTGCGCTTGGTTAGTTTTGTGGGATTTTTCCTGTTGCTTGGTAATCCTTCTTTGATTCAATAAATTTTTACCCCCTTTCTCTTAAAAAATATATATATTCAACAACTCACAACAAACTATTAAATATTTAAACAAATTTATCTATAAATTACTTAAAAATAATAATTTGTAATTCATATTTGGGCACTTTAAGTTATAGTTACAAATATAAATGGTATTTTTTTGTTTCATTCACTTAATAATTTGGATTTTATTTTACATTGGATTATTATTGTTTGTAATTAATGATTTTGAGGTGTATATTAACATATAAGAATGTTGAAATAATTTAAGTTGATTACAAATATGTAATTTTTTTGCTGTCTTTTTATAGTTTATTTAAGTCAATAATTTGGATAGTAATTTTATACTAGACAATTGTTGTTTGTAATTAATAATTTTAAGACATATCTTTCATCTATGACATTTAGTGGGTTCAATATTCAATTTCCTTATGGAATAATGAAAAATGGCTCCTGCCATGTCATTCATTTTGCAAGTAAAATTTTAATGGGGTTTTCTAGAGAAAACCTTGGCCTCTTTGATATTGGTTGCTTAATCAAAGAACACATAAAACATCTTGGGTGTGCATCTCTAAAAATTTTCAAGGGACAAACAATGGTGCCGAAGCACATACAATTCTTCTCATATTCAAGCTATCTATAATATTTGGCTATATGAAACATTTTTTAGAAGTTGTTTCAGTTATCATTTTGAATGCATTCAAAAGAAGGAGATCTCCAATTTAAAAATTTAAAAACATTTAGATGTTATTTTTACCCTTTCTATACTTCTTAAAAAATTTCTTATTTATATTGATTTCAAGAAGCAAATGAGGTTACAAACACTCCCCTTATTTTATTTTTGGTTCACTAATCCCTTCTGTCTATTTTATGTGTTGATAGTTGGATGAGTGTTGTATCATTTGTCTTTCAGGATGTACTCCATATCTAAAGGTGGATTTAGTGTATTGGAGTTAGTTGATGGGGCTAGGAATTGGTTTCATATCAATACTTCTTACACTTACAATCTCAATTCCATATCCTTCATTCTTATGTAGCAAGTTTTATATATATGGTGTCATCTCTCCTTAGTACTAAATTTTTCTAATCACCTTGAATTGGGATGTCATTATGGATATTTGAACCCTCTCCACCCTTGTACATGTTCCCTATAGAAATAGAACTCTACTTCATTGTGAGATGACATGAGAAGTTTATAAGGAGTTACAAAGAAAAAATTTAATCACTTAATCTTGCACTACATTTTTAGCTTTCTTTCTTTTTTAAAATTTTTTATTTGATATTATTTCAATTTTTTAAGAAGAAGAAAATTCCATTTTAAGGGAAAATTATGGATATTCAGTGAGGAAAGTTTTTTATTATCCAAAGTAAAGGGAATATAATTTTCATACAAAATTTATCTAGAGGTGGACTACTTGATACCTAACATAAGAAACAAGTTTAAATCAGATATTGCATCCATGCTCCTATAAAATTTATTGGATCTAATTCTCACTAGCATGAGTGATTTTAGTGGAAAAAATTTTCATCAAAGATGAGTTATTTCATCACTAGAAACTATTTTAGAGATTTCTAAGGCTTGTCCCTTGTGATTTTTTTCCCATTATTACTATCAAATTTTATTTTAGTTTATATGAGCTCCATTAAAAACCTCAAGGTTATTATTGATGCTAGTGGAGGATATGGTTAATAACTAGTCATATTTAGTTCGGAAATTGTGGGAGATTCATTCCAATAAAAAATTTAGACCAAATTATTTCCTTACATTCTACATTTCTAAAACAAGAGATTCTTTATGTTAAAAAATATGTAAAAGTGATCAATTTTCTTCTAAATAATGATGAAATGATATATGTTGTGTCTAGATCTCATTATGTATTATAGAATTAGGATGTGTATGGTCTTTCTACATCCTTAACTCCTTAGCTAATAATGGTGGATGGTCATACTAAATACTAAATGATGGTTGAAGTGGAATATTCTTAAACATTACTCATTGAATGTGCAAAATTATTTTTTTTTAAATAAAATTAAAATAATTATTTACCAATTTTTGTGTAAATGAGGTGTAAAATTAATAGTAACTATTTTACCATTAAACCAAGTGATGTTTAAGCAAAGTGGTTGAAGTGTTTACTTTTTGAATAGATCAATTCTATTATGGTGTGTTTTTAGGATCTAGTGTAATATTATGTATAATGACTATGTACTTGGACATTTGTGAGGACTAATATATTTTCCATTAAAAATTTTGGGACAAAGCCATGCCCCACTAAAGGGGTTTTGGAGAGGGAAAATTAGTAGAAAAAAGTTAGAGCCCATAGATCCACCCCTAAAAAATACTAGGGTGTCTCTTGGTCATTTTTGGGTGTTGCTTGTGTTTCTTTCTTGGTTTCACATGGTATTGTAAAACTATTTCTTTTATTTGCCTATAATATCTACACATGCATTAAGGTTTACAATGAGAGAAAAATAATATTGTTAGATAGGTGAGCTATTGCTAGAATATTAGAATATTAATTGGATGAAGAAGATAAAGTGGATTATATTGGTGTAATATTGTTCCTAAGATTAATAAATTCTTGATATCTCTTTGGTGGTGGATTTTTCTTTCTAAAATAATGAATATATATCTACCATTAAGGTTTATATATTTTAGGATTTTTTTAATTTCAAATTTCTTATTCATTATTTTTTTGACAAGGTTTATTGGCTAAATCACATCTTAATTGGATTCAACTCTATATTTTTTATTTCCATTGTGTTATTTTTCCTTGTTTTTTAAACTGAATATTATAGCTATGACATTAGTTTAGAAGGGCTCACCTTTCTTGCAATATTTTGTATTTCTTAATTTTACTAGGAATATTGTTGTTCTATTAATTGTTAAATCTATGTGTGGTTAAAGAATTCATAGAAATAACATCATTATTAGATATTGATCAATTCAATAGCTCTACATATAGGCTATGAGAACTAAAAATTGAAAATCTCTTCAAGAAAAGAGATTACTGAATATATATGATAGAAAATGAAACTCTTGAAGGGATACCAAGTGCAAAATGTAAAAATATGATAAAATGGTAAAATATTGTACCTTGATATTTTATTCTCTTAAATATCTCAAAGGATTTTTCTACACTTAGTTGTGGAAGAGAATAGGAAGATATTTAGGAAATGAAGGGTCTTATAAACAAAATTTATTGAAAAGAATGAATTCCTTAAAATTGAATGAAGGAGATTATTTAGTCAAATATTTAAATTATTCTAATATCATTTTGAGTTAGGAAAGTTTTATTGATGCTAAACTATAATTTTGAATTGAGAATAAATTATTATAACAATAATATCAAAAGAATTGCATATATATTGGTGTTAATGTATTTGGTAATGGAATGGAAATGTATAAAGAATATAAAACTAAAAATACATCATAATAAAATATGTAACATTAGATACATGTGGAGAAACCAATTTTGAAGAAAAATTCCACCATCTAACATGCAATAACAATATACATAATCCTTGAAGTAATAGGATAAAATTTAATATATTTTAATTCATAGATATAGTAGATTTTGAACATCCATATAGATTATAAACTAAGCAATCATTATAATTTTGTTAAATATGTACATTTTTATTAAATGATAATAGCTTTCATTGAATATTTTTCTGGTTGTCCAATTCTTGTTCATTTGTTGTATTGCAATCATTTGTCTAAGATTGGTATCAATGTAGGATTAATAACTTTTTTAAAAAACATAATAACATGATATTTTTTCATTTTCATTATTCATCTAGCCTTCTCTAAATTCTTGTTTATTATTCAATATTCCTATGTTTTAGTAGAACATACTATTTTTCCTTCATTATTGTAATATAATCATTCTTCAATAATTTAGGACTTCCAATAAATATCATGCCATTTACTAGATGATTTTTTTTTAATTCAAGCATGAACAAGAGTAATGGTTTGAATCAAATGTGTTATTATATATTATCTTTGCATAAACCTAGGCTAACCTAAGCCTACTTAGGCAGCCATTATGGAGCTATCCACCTCCTTGGCATCCTTGACACTTGTTATCCAGTTGGTTTGGACTATAGAGAGGTGTCAATGTTTTTCACACCTCATGCTTGGTTATTTGGTATTCAAGAGAGGTTTTGATGGTCTTCCACACCTCATGCTTGGTTAATCTCCTTTATATGTATATCCTAGACTATCTAATACATAGGTAAGCTTGTATGCAATTGTGTTCACTTTGTGCTTGTTTGCAATCTCTCATTTTTTCAAGTGTTCACATGGTATTAGAGTAGTATGAGATATTTCCAGGCCATAAGTAACTTTTGTATTTTTCTCTTCCAAAGTATCATCCACTAGAAGCTCGTGACTTGGACTTCTGCGTCATTGAGTGAATTTTTCTTATGATTATCTATATTCTGCTCAATTTATTTTCACTCTTTGCAAATTGAAGGTGTTGGTGAGGGTTGAAGATATTGGTGTAGTGAAGCAGCATGTTGGAGTCGACAACCTCTTTGTTGGCTAGGAGAGTGCAGAAGGGTGTGTAGTCAAGAGGGAAGATGACATTTGACTACACATACAGATAGTCCACTTGAACTTGTATTGTCTTTGACTCCTCATGGAACTGTGTCCTGAAGCCTATGCTATCCTTCCTACATGATTCCAACTCCTAGCTTATCTATGCCTCATTTCCAAGCTTTTCTTTGACTTCCAGTGGCTTGTCATTCTAGTTGCACATCTACTTGACCTTTCAGCTACTAATATTCTTGTGAGTGAAGCCATATATTTGTAAGATCTGATCATTATCCCCAAAATTATAGGCTCTCTCCATTTTTTTAAGGAATTTCTCTACTAGATAGTCCTCAAAGATGCAGTAGGGTTTTCTCTTCATCTGTGCTTCATTGCTAAGGAATGCACCATGCCTTCCCTTAGGCACTACCAGCAACATATTCTCCTACTTCTGCCCATCTTTAATGTACTCCATTATGCTATTGATGCTCCAACAATCAAAAGACTCCACCCCTTCTCCTGCCCCTTGTTGCCATGTCCTGTTCCCACTCATTGACCTCTTGAAATTTCCATTTACAGTGTCCACTATGCTTCACATGCATACCCAATAAGGAAGTGGAGTATACAATCCCAACTTCCTATAGGAGTATACAATCCCAACTTCCTATTGCTAGGCTTTCTTTTTGCACACATTACACATCCTTTAATGTAATTGGATACAATTTCTTGCATATGTTGCCAATAGCAGTATTTTTGTAGTTATACAATTGTTTCTCTTACCCCAAAGTGTCTAGAAATCAATGACGTGTGCTTCACTGATTACTTGTGCTTGTTCACCTTTTGGAATACATAACTTTCCTAAATGATACAAAAATTTATCCTGCAAATAGTAATCTTTCTCTTCTGCATGTTTTCCTACAATTAGAGTTAAATAAATATCCTTAAAGTCTTTGTCCTTGGTGTATTGTTCCTTAAAAATTTCATGTACCATAGAACTACCTTGAAGGATAACCATAGCATTCATAATGGGAGGCTTAGACAACATATCTACTACTTTATTGTGGACACCTTTTTTATACTTAATAACCAAATGAATCTGTTAAAGAAAACCCATCCACCTAAAGTGCCTACTTTGTTGTAGTTTGGATTGTGAGTGAAAGTATTGAAGTGGCTGCTGATCAGTGTGGATTATAGTTTCTTTACCTATTAAGTAGTGTTTCCATTTTTTAACACTCTGAACTAATGCATACAAAACTTTCTTATCATAAGTAGGATAGTTAATTACTGTGGCTATAAAGGTTCCGGAGTGATAGAAAATTGGTTTACCTCCTTGCATGAGTACTGCTCCCATGGAAAACCCACTTCCATCTATCTCGATCTCAAATGGTTATTGTAGATATGGTAAAGCCAAAACTAGTGTGGTGCTCAACTTTTCCATCAAAGTGTCAAAGGCATTTTTTTGTAGACCTCCTCACTAGAAAGTTGTCTTTTTATTGGTTAACATGTGTAATGGTGATGCAATGTAGGAGAAGTTGGTGATGAACTTCTTCTAGTATTGAACTGCACCTAAGAAACCTCTAACTTCTATGACTGTACTTAGCTTAGGCCATTTTACAATAACTTCAACCTTCGCAAGGTCTACTTTCAATTGACCAGCTCTTACGACATAGCCTAAGTATACTAAGGATGTCTTAGAAAATTCATATTTCAACATCTTTACAAAAAAAAATATTTTCTCAAAACATCAAAAACTTTCTTTACATGCATTACATGCTCTTCAGAAATTCAACTAAATACAAGTATATCATCTAAATAAACTATGACAAACTCATTAATGAAAGGATGAAAGAAATAATTCATGACTCTCATAAAGATAGCTGGTGCATTAAAAATCCCAAAGGGCCTGACCAACCACTCATACAGTCCATGTTTTGTCTTGAATACAGCTTTCCATATATCATTATCTCTAATTCTTATCTGGTGATATCCACTATGCAAGTCTAACTTAGTGAAATGAAATACATGTTTCAATTGATCAAGTAAATCATCTATTCAAGGAAGAGTATATGGGTGTTCTCTATTGTTATATTGTTCAAGGATCTATAGTCGATGCACATTCTCCATGACTCGTCCTTCTTTGGCACCAACACAATTGGAGAACCACAAGGAGAGGTACTCAAATGAATAAATCCTTTCTCAACCAACTCCTGAACCTACTTCTTGATTTCCCCATTCTACATAACTAATAAATGGTACATGCCAATTTTTGGAAGTGGAACATCTTATTGCAACTGGATTTCATGTTGCATATCTCTCTCTTTGGTGGCAATCCCTTCAACTCTTGAAATAAGTCATCATAGACGAAAACTACTGTGACCAATTCAACTTTATGCTCTAGATCACACGCTTTGAATGCCTCTGATTTATCATCTCCTTTAGCTTTTATAATCATCAATACAAAGTTCTTACTAGCATTGACTAACCTCTTCATTTGACCAGTTTTCACCAATGTTAGATTAGTCTTAATCTTATGTGCCTGTATAATGAACTCTTTACCATCCTTAAAAAGGTGATATTTATTTTCCAACGTATAAAATATTTCCTTTTCCTCATAAGGATAGGGACTCCCTAGTACAAGACCATAAATATCTAAAGGAACCACATCAACTTCTACCTTATCTATAAAGTTTGCAGTGATATAAAATATTAACTTACATTGCTTCATTACATGTAATTGTGCATCATTGCAAACCCATCCAAGTGGATATGGCTTTGGATGAGGTGTTGTAGCCAAGTTAAGTTTCTTAACAAGTTCTTCAGATATTAAATTTACTTGAGATAACATATCAAAAAAAGTATCAACCTTAGTATGCTTTGTTACAGCTCGAATGTGAAATAATTTATTTCAATGCTTATCAATCTTAGGTAGAGAAGATTATTTACTTGCACTTGCACTTGCATTTAAAAAAATTGTATCAAAACAAAGAGATATACCTTTTCCTTTACCTTGGATCCCGGCAGCAACAATCTTTGTCTCATCCCTGGAGTTAGATCCAAGATCTTGTTCTACAATAGCAGCAGTCTTTTGTTTGCTTTTATTTCCTCCATATTTCTTCAGCCTTAGTTTCGGATGTAGCTTCCAACACTTTTAGTTATCATGCCCCTCCTTACAATGGGAGCATGTTGGCTTATCACCCTCCTTCTTGATGGTTGATATATTTTTTCCCTTCTCTTTACCTTTGGATTTACCTTCTGGCTTAGATGGCTTCTTGTCAGACTTTTCATTGAAAGTATTCTTACCTCTTAACTCCAAATGTGTGGCTTGTACACATACTTCATCCAAATTATTAGCATTTAAAACCAAAATGGTA
>VDFB02066927.1:0-12652 GCA_007258455.2 Sequoia sempervirens
TATCTCCAATACCTGGCCTGACCAAGGTCTTCGTGACTTTGGGGTATTGGGATAGCCTTCTTGTCTATTGTGTTTGTTTTATGCATTAGATACTAATCTGCTTTGGTCCTTCATACCCTGACGTCTTGTGTCTTATGCTATAGCAAAAATCAGTGCTCCGAAGATGGCAAGTTGTATTAGGATTGCATTTCATTTTCCATTCTATCATCTTGCATGTATCCCCCCATCCATTTCATCCTTCATCCTTATCTCACATATCTATCCTATCCCCATCCATTCCATTTAGCCCAAATCATCTAATCATATCCTTGGTCTTGTCCCCAGTCTCGTTACTGGCCTTGACCCATCATCATCATCATCCATTGATATCCTTCCCTATCCTTTTGGTGTTGTTTTGGGATGTATCCTTCCCTCATCAACAACACTTTCATCATCATCATCCATTAGTATCATTTCCTATCCCTTTGGTGTTGTTTTGGGATGTATCCTTCCCTCATCAACAACACTTTCATCATTAGCGGGAGGTGTTCTTCCCTATCATTTAGTGGTGTTTTGGGATGCATCCTTCCCTCATCAATACCACTTAGTGGGATGTATCCTTCCCTATCCTCGTGTTGTTTTGGGATCCTTAATTCCCTCATTGACAATACTCCATCCATCATCAACCCATTTTTCCTTGTACATTGACTGGGGCAGCATCATCTTCATCTCTGCATCCATTTGTGCTTCATCCATTTTCATATCACTTACTCTCTTACCCATCACCTTGCATCATCTTCTTCATCTCCCCTTGCATCATCTCATCCATTTTGAGAGCACACTCGTGTTCTCCTGAACCCGCATGTCCTCTCGAGGGGGCATCCTTCATCCCTAATTTTCATCATTTTCTTTTTCCCTTCCTAGTCACTCCTTTGGATGACTGAGGCATCTTTCCCAATCTAACCATCTTCTTCTAGGTTCTATATTTTAATATTCTTTGAAATGATGCTACTTCGTAACACCATCTCAAAGAGGGGCAAAATGTAGACGTCCAAATTTGGACACTTAATTTATCCAAATTTATCACTTTTCATCTAAATATCCTCTTATCCGAGTTAATTAAGTAATATTAGTATTATTTAATTAATATCTTTAATTCTTGGTTGAATCCCTAAGGTATTTAATTAATAATTAAATACTCACCTCCTTAATCCCTCATCAAACAAATTCAACAAATAACTACATTTATCAATTCCTCACATGTCATTTTCATCTAATCCTAATTCATCTCCTAATTTCTTCATTAAGGATGTGCACATGCCTAATCCTTGATTAGGATGTGTCACATCCTCCAACTTTTGCAAGTTGGCTTTTAATCCTAATTAGCCCCTAATTATCCTTTAATTACAGATTAATTAAGCCTAATCATTTTCCAAGGAATTTTTAATTCCTTTTTATTTGTCCTAGATTCCCCTCTTTTATATGTGAATTTTTAATTCACATTCCATTCTTCCAAGGCTTCTAGAACCTTGGACTTGTCACAATCTCCACATGTGACCAAGTCCCCACCCTTTTTGAGCCCCACCTTTACCTCTAGATCATTCCTAGGAATGTGAATTTTAATTCACATTTTATCCTCCCAAATCTTTCCTTTCTTTATGTAGATTTTTGAGGGAATTCTAAAATTCTCAAAATGTCCTCTTTCACTCTACTCTGGGGACAAGAAGTCCCTTTTGTGGAAATCCTTCATCCCCAAGGTGCATGTCCTTTTCCACCTTTACAAAATTTTTTGACAACTGCTCTATCTCATCCACCAAGCCACTCACTTCCACATAACAGATAGAGGCTTGTGGGTTCTCAACCCACCATAGCCCTTCATCTTGACCTTGTTGGATCAATCTTGACCCTTGAATTCTCTAGAGAATTCAAGATCCTCTATAAATACCCCCTCCTCAAAGGGCATTTTAGAACACTTTGATTTTCATAACCTTATGCTGCCAATTTTCCTTCTCAACACTTAGTCAATTTGCAACTACATGCTGCCATTTTGTGCACTCATCCTATTTGCAATCACATCCACTTGCATTTTACATCCAAGCACATAATAGTGATCTTCAATAGAGCCATCAAGGAGCACACAACCAATCCAAGCAAGGGCCAATCAAAGGAGTATCAGCAACAAGGGGAAGGTAAACTATTTGTCTTACATTATCTACTCTTCTCATTGTTTTGTCACTCTCTTTTGGCTAATCTTGAGGTGTCCTTGATATTTTGTTTTTCATAGTTTTTAGTTGTTTTGCTCATTTAGAATAGCATAATATCAGGGTATACAGTAGGTTGCTAAGGAAATCCTTCCCACTACTCAACATGACACTTGGTGTCTTTGACTGTCCCTCTTCTTCTTCTGACAGTGGCTGCAACTTGAAAGTCTTCCCATCTTTCTTGAATGAGATGGTGTTCTCTTTTCCATCATATATGACACTTCTATCATACTACCATGGTTTTCCCAATAGTAGATGGCATGCATCCATGGGTAACACATCACAAACTAACTTGTCCTTGTACCCTCCAATGGAAAACTCCACCGTTACCTCATTTACTAAAACACTTTGCCCTTTGTTTAGCCATGTGACCTTGTAGGGGTTAGTGTGGGGTACCTTCTCCAATTTTAGTTTCATTACTGCCTCCTATGAGATTATATTTTCTGTTGAACCTGAATCTACTATGACCTTGCATACTTTACCAAGTATCTTGCACCTTACTCTAAATAGAGCTCTTCTCTATTTTGGTTCTTCCTTGACCGACTGTCTGATCAAAACTCTACTGAACATCAGATTCTCTCCTACTTCAGATTTAATATGACTGGCCTCAGATGACTTAGGACTCATGGTGTCCTCTTGTGCATAAGCCACTCTCTTCTCATTGCTTGATGAAGATGCTTTCTCTGGGCACCTATAAGTAGGATGACCTACTTGACCACAATGGTAGCATTTCATGTTTGCAAAGTATGAATTTCTCCTACCTGCTCCTCTTCCTCTATTTGAACCTCCTTGAGGTCCTCTACCTCTATTATATCCTCCTCTAGAAGATGTTTCTCCTCCATGCTCTGTAATTTTAGACTCTCCTTGGTTTCTTTGGTCATTGCCTCTACCTTGGTAGCCACCTCGCTGTCCTCTTTGATCTCTTTGATCCCTGCCTTTGCCTCTACCCTTAGAGGCCTGGTCTTGCTTCCTCTTGTTCCTTTCCTCAATCTTGATAGCCAACTGGTAACATTGATGTACTGTCTTAAGACTTAAAAGAGCCATCTCCTCTTGAATGTTCCACTTCAAGCCATTAAGATACCTAGCCACCTTGAGACTTTCATCTTCTGAAACATTAGACCTCATACAAAGTTTTTGGAACTCCTCTATGTAGGTATTCACATCTTGGTCTTTCTGCCTTAGGCTTTGTCTCTTCTTGTGTAACTGAATCTCATAGTCATCTGGCATGTATGCTTCCCTCACTTTTGCAACCATTCCTTTCCAAGTTGAAATAGGTTTCTTACCTTCCTTTTCCCTCTCCGTCTGAATGAATTTCCACCATGTCAAGGTAGAACCTCTTAGTCTTGATTGGCCACCTTTACCTTCTATGCCTTAGTGACCCCATCACATTCAAAATGGTTTTCCATACCCTCTATCCAATCCATGACTAGATCAACTTCCATTTTTCCACTAAATAGTGGTATGCCTTCAAGTGCTTTTCCACTCAAAGCCTTCAATGCCTTCAAGAAAGGATCTTCTTTTAGAATAGGGTCAAGTTCAAGGGTCTTGTCTTCCTCTGCAACCTCTTCTTCCTTCGGTATCCTTCCTTCAAATTGCACGCTCCTCACTGCTTGTTCAAGTTGGGCTATTATTTCCCTCAATAGTTTATTGTTTTCCTCTTGCTCTTCAACCATCTTGGCCAGTTCTACATTTGTCACCATGATGGAAGAATCATTGGACTCAACCTTTGACATATATTATCCTATCCCAAATCTTTAACTTGCTCTGATACCAATCTGATAGGGTAGGGTTGGATGGAACACTCACTGTCCCACACTCTAGGTCTCACCTTAGCAATCCCCTTTGGTGTCACTCTTCACCTTCTTAACCTATAGGCCCTAATGCTTGTTAGGCACTCCCGGTTCTCCTAGCCAACCCTACTATCATCTCCATTTCCCTAACCAAGCCAATCTTGGTGCTCTCTCTGCCATTCTCTCCTTAGCCCTTAATCTTCCTAAAGGCTAACTAAACCTCCAAGCTCCACTAACTTGATGCAGGGATGTGTGATGTCTTCCATGGCTTCAAAACTTTCTCTCTAGGGTTCTTGATCATCCACCAATCTCCAATTCTCCATCGCTCACACCAAACCCTATTCTAGGGTATAAGAAGGGCTACTAGGCCTTGAGCCCCTATTAGGCCTCCTAACCCGAGAAAAATGGAATTCACTCCAAAACCCTCCAAAAGACCTATGTTATTTTCTTGGAATTCATGGTAGCTTTTCCCACACCTTGAATATTTTTTGGGTTTGGAGCCTCCACTATCCGTACGCAGGCGTAACCCACACTTTGCAAGATTTAGGGCTTTCTAGGCCATTTTCTGTCCATTTAGTGAACAGTCTGCTTACTTCAGTCACCAAATGATTTGGTGAGATCTCTTGCTTCTTTCCAAGCCTTTGTAAGGCCTCTTGCATCCACCACACACCTTGGGTTTCCAAGGAATTGACACCCCTACAACGTTAGTGCTTGGTTTTCTCTATCTTTCCTAATCGGGCACAGTCAAGCTCACCTAGGAAAAGACTTTCACCATACTTCTTGGACTCCTACAGACTTATACCTCTAATCTATATATAGACATGGAGCATATCCTCATTCCCCATAGACTATACATCACGTATAGTGGAAAACAGAGGTCTAAGACTCCATGATTAACAGGTTGCCAGACTGATCAGTAATGGAAAGAAACAAAGCTAACTAAGAACAAAGCAAGAAAATGATGAAACAACCTAACTACCAACCACACAAAGCTTGAAAAAAAATTATTACACATGCCACACACTACTCAGTGCCTGTAAACCTCCATTAACACTCTAAAAGAACTAAAAACCAGAAAATTACAAGAATTTCTTTGTTTTTCCATATGAACAGTAAACACCAAAAGATACAAAGCTTTTCCAACCCCCATTCCAGGTTGAGGGCCACCTTAAATAGGGCTCCTCAATTAGTTATCTCCTTTTGGTCAGACTTATTCATGACCTAATGGAAAAAATATAAAATCCACTGTATTTTTCAAACTTTTGCCAACTTTTGAAAGCTCAGCAAGATGAGCTTCTAAACTTGTTCATCACTTCACAACTTCTCTCCTAGAGATCAAAAACACCTCTAAGCTATCTTCTCAATGGTCAACATGACCTTATAAAAATAAAACAAAATTATCCTTCTAGATTTCCTATTTACCTAATGAAACTGCTTGTTGTTCCTTAGGTGCTCCTGCACTAAGAGGAATATAAGGAACCATAGGAGGTTGTTCAACCACTTTCTCTTTAGCTTTGTAAAAAATTTTAATCTTAGGAGGTGTGACGGGATTGTTTTGGTTGTCTCTTGGTTTTTTGTGGGAGATTGGTAAGGTATTTATCATGGGTTGTTCTTGGTTATTGGGAATGTCTTTAGGTTCAATCATAGTTTCATCAAGGATGGTAGACTTAGTCATAGGTTGTGGCATGTTTCTAAGGGATAGTTTTTCTATGCATTTCACCTTGAAATTTTGATAAGATTTGAAAAAGAAGTCCTCTTGAGGTTTAATAGGTTCCATAGGCTCGGGCCAAAATATATCTAATGAAAAATTCCCATGGGAAGAAAGAGGATTAAAGCCACCATGGTGCACAGTGAAAATTTCATTGTCAAAGGGAAACTTTAAGAACTTATTTATGATTGACATGACAACTTCCATGGAGCATAGCCATGGATAACCAAGCTTCACATGGAATTGATCCGACATTGAGATTATGGATAATGAGACATCTAATTGTTTTGGTCTGACTATTAGAGGAAGGGTGATTGATCCCACTATAGGGCAAGTGAAACCATTATGCATTTTTATCCATGCTTTCGATATATCATATGTTTCTTGATAGAGTTCATGCACAAGTAAGAATTACTCAATGATTATATTCTCTCTACAAACGGGATCAATTAATATCCCATTAGTGGGCTTGTCATTGATTCAACCGACTATGTAAAGAGGACCATCTGATGCATTTCTAATTATATCTTTAGATGAGAAAGCAATGTCAAGGGGATTTTTAGTTTGGCCCTTACGAGGTAGAATTTCAATCAATCCTACCATGTTATCCATAGGAATTTTTTCATTAGTATCCATGTTTTCATCATTCGCGTCAACATTCATCACATCATTCTCTTAGTTTCACTAGCTTTGAAAAATGAAATATCATGGTTAGGCATAGGATTGGTAAAGATTTGCAAATTTTGGTTATGAGGGGCAATAGACTTATTTCCTTGATCATTGACACCTCCAATTTGAAGTCGTCCGGAATCGATGAGGTCTTGCATAAGATGTTTAAGACTCTTACAATGTTTTGTGTTGTTTCCATTTTTTCAGTGATAATCACAATAGGAATTCAATGTGAAGTTCAAATATAAAGGATTATTAGGATTGAGAGTTTTAACGGGGAGTAAGGTGATCATTTTCTATTCAAATTTTTATCATTGTGATATGGAGGGTATCGAGTAAGGGAGTGAATTATCTATCCAGATCCCCAAATGTGAAAGGAGTTGTCTTCTTTATGGTAGCCACCTGGGTATCAACATGTTGAGTCGGTTGAGGGGGGTTAAGTTGAAGGAATCCTTTATTCTATTTCCTAAAAGGTTGATAATTGTTTTGATTTGTGGATTTAGACTTTTCATGTCGACTAGAGGTGGGTTTTGTTTCACGACTAATAAATGAGTTTTGATAATCACAAAGGGAAGTACACAAGTATATAAAGGAAACTTAATCATGGTAAGATTATCTTGTATCTTAGTTTGCAAGTTCTCAATGAAAATCCATTTAAGCTGAGGATCATAAATCTTTACACCGATTTGGGAATAAACCGATTGATAGCATGAAATGTTCAGTCAGTAAATTTTTCATCATCTTGTTGCTTGAATCTCATCAAACTAGCTAATGTCATCTCAGGAGTCATGTGCACTTGGAAATGGTTTATAAAGGCCTTGAAAAGTTCATTGAATGAACGAATTGGGTTGTTGGGTAGAGAGGAAAACCATTCTAAAGCAGTATCTTTCAAGGACCTGGGAAAAATCTTAGCCAAGAGCTTATCCTCAAGGACAAAATCACTACATAAGGAGGTACATAAGCAGAAACATGGTTAGAAGGGTATCCTTTCCATCCATATTTCTCAAATCTAGGAATCTCTAGAAGTTGTGGTATCGGTGTTCCCAATATCTCCAAGGATAAGGGATTGCTTTTGACATAGTATGTAGGTTGGCCATTTTAATTTTGGTTTATAATTGAAATTTTATTTTTAAGGGATGAAACATTTTGCAAAATTTGATTTATGATAGCATCATTGGTTGTATTTTGAGATGGAGGTGAATATGGTGGAGGTGTATATGTGTTCGAGGGGGAAGTGAATGGAATGCTTATGGGAAGTAAAGTGGTAGGATATATGACGTGCGATGCCACAAAGGTACTAGGAATGCTAACATAAATACCCAAGGTAGGAATGGCATTACTAGTAGGTTGCATTGTTGTTGTAACTTGAGGGTTGGTATAGGTAGGAATAGAGGCAATGGTTGTTGGAGGAATTTGGGTTCCTCCTTGACTTTGGACATTGTTTGAAGGTAAAGCACAACTAGTTGTTGAGGTAAGATGTTTTCCAAAAATTTGAGGTAGGTGATGCATAAGTTCAACTCCTTCACTTTCAATCATGTGATGTATGTTATCTATGGTAGGAATAGTAGTGGTTGAAATGTTTTCAGTACTTAGTTAATTTTGTAGGTTTGCTAAGTCTTCATGGATTTGGATTATGTTTTCTTGCAAAATACTAGAAACCATTGTTTCAAAACTTGTCACACTACTTGAAGGAAAAGAGTTTTTAAGGGTATGGTCCATACCTAGTTGTCAACACTAGTAGTGAAAGAGAGAGCTAGATAACCCAAGATCTATGATGATTGTACTATTGTGGGATGGCATGAGTCTCGAAATTTGTCTCACTATAGTATTAGCAATAAGACACCAAGTTGTAAAGCTCATGCAAGGGACAATCAATGAAATTCAATATATAATGAACAAAAGATAAATGGTATACTTTGAGTCAAACACAATTAAGGTAGATGCAATGAAATGAATGAAACATAAAATCTGCAAACTGAAACAAAAATACAATAATAACAATCTGAAACACATAATAAAGTTTTTAATATTGTAAAATGCAGTTTAAGATCTAAAATGGGACTAAATCACCAAGAGGGGCGTATGAGTTCTAGTCAGGTTTTTTCAAGGATTAAAATGTTGCAAAACAATCCACACTGAATACTCAAAAATTAGGTAAAACAACCTGCATTGGGACTAAATCACTCAAAGGGGAGGATGAGTCCTAGATTAGGGTTTTGACATGAATTTTAGCAAATTTTGAGTGAATGTTATGTTTTCTGGTTTGAATGATGTCTAGACTAAGTGAAATTATAGATTTTAAGTGAATTTCAGTGATGCAAGAGGCAAAAATGCAACCTATATAAACTTTCACTAATGCAAGATTAAGAAACCCTAGATCCAAATTAACTAATGCAAGACCTAATGTAAATTCAATGCAAGCTAGATCTAGGACTATGATGCACTCCAAATTAGAGAAAGGAAGTGTTCTAAAGGCTAGTTTCACCAAATGAAACCTTGAAAATAGGGGGATCTAATATTCTTGGAAGATAGAACTAGGGTTTAGGACCTTTCCACCTACTTCCTTCAAGTTTCACTTAAGGAAACCTTAGAGATCTCAATCTGGGGATGGAATGAGGGAAAGAGATTTGCAATAAGGTGACTTAGGATGTGATTAAAGACTAAAAGGGGGTTCACCACCAAGTAAGGGCTTGGAAAGAAATAAATGCAATGATATGTTAAGCTAACTATGCAACTCAAGATATGAAACTAAAAATCAAAAGAATGAACTGAGAAAGGATAGAGTAGCACCTGGAAAATGAAGAGGCTTAAATTGAGGCCTAAAATGCTAGAAATACTGATTTTTAATGCACAATGGGACTCTTACACCAATAGGAGTGATCTAGTCCTAGTTTAGGGTTTCAGGCCAAAACTGAAATCTGGAATTGCTAAAACATGATCTATAGAAAATCTCTGAAAATAGGTATATTAGGACTCATACGCCACAAGTGGTGATTTAGTCCCAGTATTAGGGTTGATCTGAAACTCTGATATCCTCTAATTTTCTCTTGTAGCTTCTCTCTTGTCAAATCTCTAAGTCTAAATCACTGAATTGCAACCTGTAGGTGACTTTCTGTGATCTTGCAATGTAGATGACAACTTTGACAACTTGACAACTTTTCTTCAATATTTCTCTTCAACAGATCTCCAACCTAAATCTACAAATCACAAATCAAAGAGAGGGAAAAATGTTGTTTTGGGGTTTTCCTTTGTCAAACCCTATTTTGGTAACCAAACCTTGGAATTAAATGAAATAGAATGAATGAATAATGAATGAAAAACTATGCAATGTTGTAACTCACCAAACCCTTGAACAAAAGGCTGCAATCTTGTATGCAATGGCTAGCATGAATGTATATCTTGACTCTTGATTGTATGTTATGGATCTTGACTTGAATTCTTGCTTGAATCATAAGAACCTACATCACAAATGTTAGCTCACAAACAAACATTATGCAGGTTTGTGCAGGATCATGATGGGCCAAAAAGTGGCAATATTATGGGTATTTGTAGGGTATGTGGCTAACAATTTTTTTTTTACCCAAAATTGATGAAACGAAAAGGGTTTTTAGAGGAGATTCTCAGCTTTCCACCAATATAAATTATTATTTAATTTGAATTTAATAAAATATTATTCATTTTCTATTAGAATTACACTAAAGTCCTAATTGATAGGTTGATTGAAAAAATCTATAACTTTCAAAGCGGTAATTTTTTCAATCCAAAACATGTGTCACATTATATGCTTCACATACTATAGGATTAAAAAAGAAAAATTAAATTTCATGATGTTTTGACCAAGTTAAGGTGGTTAGACATACAAGTTTTTATATTTTTTAAAACTTGTAATAAAAATTCATAATTAATTATTTACTTGGAAAAAATTATGAAAACATATGCATCACATCTAGACAGGAGTCCTCTAATTATATATAAAATATTATAAAAATATTATCATTTTATTATGGTTAGGGTGGTCAGACAGAATACTACTTATTTTTTCCCTAAAATTTAAGTACTACTGCATTGAAATTTCAAATTTTCACCAAATAGATTTTATTTATTTTTAAATCAACCTAGTAGTTTAGAAACTACATTCAATTTTCTATAGATTCTATTCTTACATATTTTTTAAATAATATAGATAACTTATTCAAATTTTTACGTCAAGTTTCCTAACACTAATTTTTCTGATTTTTTTGCCACTTAAGGGCCTATTTTTTTCATGATGATCCTGCACATACCCATGCATGAACACTTTGACATGATGTTTGATCCTTGAATGATGCTACAAAATGCTTGATAATCACTCTTGAGTGATCTTGAATTCTATTTTAATCATAAACTTGCTAGAATTATTGATCTCAAAAAGTCCTAGATGACTTGTAAACTTGCTAGGAGAAAATATGTGAAATAACCTTGTATTTATACTTGTTTATGCCAAATTTCTCAAAATTACAACACTACAAGCTAACATCAAATCTAGGAGAATAAAATACCGCAAAGAATTGAATTCAAAATTTGGTCCAAGATAAGCGAGACTCATACACCAGTTGGGGCACATGAGTCCCAATAGGATAGGCTTGGGACACAAATTGTAAGAAATGTTATGTTTTATGTTAAATTCATGTTTAGGCCCTAAAATTTAGGGGGGACCCATACACCCAAGGTGGTGTATAAGTATCACTAAATAAGGTCCACACAAGTTCCAAAATCATCAAATTATGATTGGTTATTGCATGTGTCAAGATTATCCTTAGAAAGATCCATTAATTAAGGATTGTGGATGCAAAATAAGACCAAATAAGGCATAAATAAGCCCAATTTTAATAGGGAGGACCCAAACAAGTGTGAAAATGTAGAGGGATGCATTTTTCTACACTACAGGGGTAAGTGCACCAAGCTGTGACACAAAAATGGCTCTTAAGATGCCACTTTTTTTTTCTCTGAAATCAACTAAATCTGATGTGCATGAGAAAATGAAGATAGTTACGCTCAAAATTTGAAGATGCAACAAGAAAAAGAGTTGAAGTGTTCTGAGTCTAGTTTCTAGGCTACTATTTTTTTTGAAAATAATGAAGATTAAGGGTTTCAAAAAGGGGGAGGCAAAAAACAGGTCTTGTTTTTATCAAAAACAATAGGATAGCATCTGAGGCCCCCCGTTTTTCCATAATTTTTTTTTAGAATTTTAAAAATCAAAATGGTGAGAAATTAGCTAAAAAAATGTAGTTTATCCCCATTTTATCGACTATTTTTTTAATGAATATATAATATTTTATGAATTTTTGAAGTGGACACATCCTGAAAAGATGGAATTTAAGCTTGCCTCCCCCTAATTTTTTTGAAAACTAATCAAAAATCGATTTTTTTTTCATCATGTGTAGAATGGAGTTTAGCTTAAGAAAATGTAATTTTTTTTAAGATTTGATGAACGAGTAAAATTTTGTCCTAAAACTAGCACATGTTGGTTTTTGACAAAAAGAGAGGCAATAACAAGAGAAGTTATGAATGAAAACCTTAACATAATCAAAACATAAATAAATATATAAATATATATATATATATATATATATATATATATATATATATATATATATATATATATATATATATATATATATATATATATATAGATAGATAAGAGAGATCCTAACATCATCATGGATTTTTATAATATTGCATTGAAATACATACAAATGTGTCAGTTAGCATGGCCAAAAATATTTGAAAATTTGGTACCTTCCTAAGAAAATCATGTCCATAAGTAGCTCAATTTGCGAGCACCAAATGGGATGCGCCATTTGGAGAGCACCAAATTTGGCCCTTGCCAAGGGAGCTTCATTTAAAAAACACTAAATTTTCTTTCTCTTTGTGTATCTCTCCACCACTTTGATAACGCTTAGAGTTTACGGTTTACGATCATTGATGGATAGTTGAGGTTTTACCTTTCACTCCCTCTTTGCCTCCTTCCATCTTAACCAATATGTACCCATTAGATCTCTCAACCCTCTCTAGGTCTCTCCATTCTCTACCTTGTCTTCCATCCTTAGGGTTTAAGGTATAGGGTTGAGGGTTTAATGTATAGGATAACTCCCCCTCTCATCCTCCCTCTATCCCTTCCACCCTCTCTCTCTCAAGTCTCTCCCTCCCTCTATCCCTCCCACCCCCTCTTTCTCGAGTCTCTCCCTCACTCTATCCCTTCCACC